>LNAC01000120.1:2267689-2293929 GCA_002007465.1 Ailurus styani
AGGGAGCCCGATGTGGGCCTCGATCCCAGGACCCTGAGATCATGACCTGAGCCGAAAGCAGAGGCTTTAACCCACTGAGCCACCCAGGCGCCCGAGAAGTTCTTTATAGATCTTGGATACCAGCCCTTTATCTGTAGCGTCATTTGTAAATATCTTCTCCCATTCTGTGGATTGCCTCTTTGTTTTGTTGAGTGCTTCCTTTGCTGTGCAGAAGCTTTGTATCTTGTTGAAGACCCAAAAAATTCATTTTCACTTTTGTTTCCCTTGACTTTGGAGATGTGTCTTGAAAGAAGTTGCTGTGGCTGATGTCAAAGAAGTTACTACCTGTGTTCTCCTCTAGGATTTCGATAGATTCCTGTCTCACATTGAGGTTTTCCATCCATTTAGATTTTATCTTTGTGTATGGTATAAGAGAATGAAGAGAATGGTCCAGTTTCATTCTTCTGCATGTGGCTGTCCAATTTTCCCAGCACAATTTATTGAAGAGGCTGTCTTTTTTCCATTGGATATTTTTTCCTACTTTGTTGAAGATTAGTTGACCATAGAGTTGAGGGTCCATATATGGGTTCTCTATTCTGTTCCATTAATCTATGTGTCTGTTTTTGTGCCAGTACCATGCTGTTTTGGTGACCCCAGCTTTGTAATATAGCTTGAAATTGGGCAATGTGATGCCCCCAGATTTGTTTTTCTTTTTCAACATTTCCTTGGTGATTTGGGGTCTTTTCTGGTTCCATACAAATTTTAGTATTGCTTGTTCCAACACTTCGAAAAATGCCATTGGTATTTTGATCGGGATGGCATTGAAAGTATAGATTGTTCTGGGCAGCATAGACATTTTAATAATGTTTATTCTTCCAATCCATGAGCATGAAATGTTTTCCCATCTTTTTGGGTCTTCAATTTCTTTCATAAGTGTTCTGTAGTTTCTAGAGTATAGATCATTTATCTCTTTGGTTAGGTTTATTCTAAGGTATGTTATACTTTTTGGTGCTATTGTAAATGGAATCAATTCAAATACTTGTAGGTACTAGGTTTTAAGTACCAGTATTCAACATCAATGCTGTGCTCCTGGTAGCTGATTTGGTGCTCCCAGTCCTGGTCCTCACTCAATGATTTGATGGCTTATTTGGTATACTCTCCATTGTTCTTAATTTTAGGACCGAGTTTCCAAAACGTCAAAATCATTTGGGAAGTACTTGAAGGATCTTGGCCCTTCTGCAAGATTTATATTCTTCAAGATGAGGCCCAAGACTCATGACTGAGTACCCCCCAGATGATTATGCTGCAACTAGTCTGGCTCCTGTATTATGTCTGTCATTAAGGACTCATTTCCTAGAGTCTTCAGATGTCCAAACTGGAAGGGAGTACTTCCCAACTTTCCCAGTTCAGTTGCTAAAATAATAAAAAATGCTAAAGATGGTTGTTCTGGCTATTCTGGACCTCATTTATTCTAGAGAATTTTTTCTTTCATACTTACTGAATACTTACTAAGCACCCATAATGTGCTAGGTGCTTTCACTGGAACTGACTTGTTTACTTATCAAAATATCTCTACGAAATTTGTCATATTATTCTAGTTTAACATAAGAAGGAATTTAAATGCAGAGAACTTAAATAACTTGACCTGGTTTACAGAACTGGTAAGAACTGAGATTTAAACCAGATATTCAAAATTCAAGTCTATGACCCTTCCACCCTCCCAGACAATCTCTCCTATGGGAAATGTTTAAAAATAGAATCAATCCATTTGCTAGGTTTCCATTAATATATTCTTCAATTTCTACACTGTGTAAAGACTTATATAAGGTCACTTATAAGAAAATTCCAACCTATATACTGGTCACACTTTGTTACGTGACTTATATGTTTTCAAAAGAAATTTTAAAAGTTTGAATTCTTCCTCCTCTAATATGCAAATCAGAGCCATCATGTGGTCTGAGGCCACAGTCCATTGAAGGATCACAGACCTTGTTGGCAGAGGAAAATAAACCCCAACAGTTGGAGCTGCAAGCCATCTGTCCTTAGCTATTTCACATTTTGTCAAAAATCATCAGCATAGTTGGAAAATAGCTGTGACCAGCTAATATTACTAAAATGTGAAGTATGATTAAGTGGAATATTCAAATGTTTATTCAGAGATAAAATATATATCCTTTGAAATTTTGGAAGAACACTATAAATTATGGAAAATATTCATATTGCAAAGCTATAACAGAATATTTGATGGTTTGGTGGAAGAAAATGGATTTAAGAATCTTGGTTTGTTACACTAGAATGGCAATTGACTTTAGAGACCATTTAACTGAACTTGTTTGTTTTGTGGGTGAGAAAAATGACACAGAGAGAGATTAAATGGGTTGTCCAATGTCAAAAAGTACAGAAAAAAATGGCACCTAAATCTTGTCAGTATATAAAAAACAAATAGCTCCAATTTATTTGATGCTTAAGATTTTGAGAACTTTATATATATGTATCAATGTATTTGATCTATACAGCAAATGTAGATCATAAATATTATCATTGCCATCTTACAGAGGAAAAACTGAGGCTCCTGAAGGTCAAGAAACTTGCAACATGGACTCTATACAGATATACAGAGGATATAAATATGCAAATACATACATGAAGTAGAAGCAATTGTTCTTTCTTTGATTAAAAGATCATCTAATATGTAATGAAGAACAATGAAATAAAAAGATCACCAGTTGATGAGCATCATCATATTCATTGATTAAGGGAAGAATCATAAGATAATAGAACCAGTGGGTAAAACATTAATGAGATTAAGATATTTACTTAGATCCAAAGGTTTTGTCCCATAAGACAATTATTGATTAAAAATGAAAATAATAGTATTTAAATAATATTTTACAGTGGAGGAACCCAACAGATATCATCTTCACCAATGACCAAAGTTAATATCTACGTGAACAAGACAAAAAATGTCTTCTTTCTGAGCTCATGCACTGAGAAGGACAAAACATCACCTCTGGGATATTCCTGTCAAAAATGTATAACCTGAAACTAATCATGAGAAAACTGAAAAATGAGGGACATTCTAAAATGTGTCTGTCTTGTTCTTTTAAGAACTGTCAATGTCATGACAAAGACTGAATGCAACAGGTGATTTGGGATTTTCTTTAGATATGAAAGACAATATAGGGGCAAATAGAGAAGAATGGATGCAACCTGAAGGTGAGATAACAGAATTAGATCAATCTTAAATTTCTGATTTTGTAATTGTCCTATGGTTATGTAACAAAATATCCTTGTTTTTAGAAAATACACACTGAATTATGAACAGCCATCATGTCTGTAACTTACCTTCAAGTGGTTCAGAAGAAAATTTGTATTATGCATGTATGTGAATGATAAAACAAATATGGAAATGAGTTTATATTTAAGGCCTCTGGGAGAGGCATAGAGGAATTCTTTGTACTATTCTTGTAAATTTTCTTTAGATCTAAAATCATGTCAAAAAGAAGTCAAAGGAAAAGAGAATAAATTTACAAGTCACATGCCAGATCTGAGACACTAATGCTGGCCTGCCTGAGTTCAAAGGGCATACTTTCTAGCCTCCAGCATTAAAGAGCATTAAACTCTCGTGGATGTTATGCACTGTCTCATCTCAACAGAGGGGCTCTTACCTCACCCAGAAATCCTCTAATTTTTACTGTGAGGCAAGGAGTCCTACTTACCTAGATTTATGTATCTCATGTAACTTCACCAACAATAACTCTTACCCTTATCAGAGAGTGCAATTCAGAAGTGAAGTCTTAAAAGTAATAATTATCATTTGTGAAACTCAGTTTCCTCATTCAAAAGAGGGTACAATAATATGTATCAAGGAGAGTTTTGAGGATTAAATGTAATAATCCTCTCCCCTTTGGTATTTACCATGTCATTTAGGTTAGGTAGAGGGGGTCTAGGGAACTGACTAGGTGACAACTAACACTTTTTGCAGGTTGGATTTAACTATTCCAAATTGCTCTCCCCAGTGTTCTGGTTCTATAAGGAATGCATAGACCTAAGCCTATAACTTTATGCACTCTGTCACAAGTGTTTGTAGAGGGAGGTGAGATTACGAGTTTACATAGCAGCAGCAGAACTACATGGTAGCAGAGGGTGCCTGTTTTCCAACATCTCTCTATGCTGATGTTGCACATCTACGAGATACAAGAAGTTTTAAACTACCAAGTTTTCTCAAATGTGTCTACTCCTGTGAAAATCTTACTGAGGTTTTTGTGCAACTTAACAAATTTATTCTAAAAATCTAAGTTGATTCTAAAATTTTTATATAAGAGGCAAATACAAGAAAAGTCAAAATGCCTCAGAGAGGAAAATAAAAGCAGAAAATGAGGGACATGACCCATTTGATATCAAGATCCTTATATAAAACACTAATAATTAAAAGTGTAGTATTAGGGCGCCTGGGTGGCTCAGTGGGTTAAAGCCTCTGCTTTCGGCTCAGGTCATGATCTCAGGGTCCTGGGATCGAGGCCCGCATCGGGCTCTCTGCTCAGCAGGGAGCCTGTTTCCCCCTCTCTCTCTGCCTGCCTCTCTGCCTCCTTGCGATCTCTCTCCCTCTGTGAAATAAATAAATAAAATCTTTAAAAAAAAAAAAAGTGTAGTATTAGTCTGAGGACAAATAGACTGATAAAATTAGAATATAAATGGAAACAAACACAGATACATAAAAATTGGATATGTAACAAAACATGCAGTTCAAATCATTGGGTGAAGAAGAGACTATTTAATTAATGATACTGGATAAAATAATATTTATACTGGAAAAAAATTAAGTTGGATTTCTATCTCTCTGTTAAAAAAAGTGGTAATAGTTAAAGGGTCAAATTTGGAAAAGAACCATCAAATTTTTATGGAACATTACATCAAAAACAAATGATGTACTGTATGGTGACTAACATAACAAAATTAAAAAAAATATATAAAAGAAAAAGAACCATCAAATTTTTAGAAGATAATAGAGTGACCTTGGGGTAGGGGAATATTTTCTAAACAAGCCACAAGAGCACTACCGTGAGAATAAATTTTATACATGTAACTATTTTGTATATACTATTTTGTGTTTGCTAAAATGGCCAAAAGTTTTAAGTCTCTTAATACCAAGTTTTGGTAAGAATGTCTAACAATGGGGTGCCTAGGGGGCTCAGTGGGTTAAAGCCTCTGCCTTCAGTTCAGGTCATGATCTCAGGGTCCTGGGATGGAGCCCCGCATTGGGCTCCCTGCTCAGTGGGGAGCCTGCTTCCTCCTCTCTCTCTGCCTGCCTCTCTGCCTACTTGTGATCTCTCTCTCTATGTCAAAAAAATAAATAAAATTAAGAAAAAAAAAGAATGTAGAACAAAACAACTCACAGGACTATTGGTTACTCTTTACATTTTACAACTTATTTGGAAAACAATTTAGAATTCTCTCCTAATTTGAAGATACATCTACCTCACAAACAAGAAATTCCACTCCTGGATTTAGAGAATTTCTTACACATGTGTATAAAGAGTAAATCACACAACGTATTTATTAATTTGTAATAAACAAGAGAGAAACAAAACAATAGCAAAAAATATCACCAAAGAGGAAACAACTCCACTGACAAGAAAGTGGTAAATAAATTGTAGTTTAGCTATGAGATGAATTAGTACACAGCAGTAAAGTACTGAATGAACTAAAGCTATATAACTCAGCATGATTAAATAACAAAAGAACTCACACAACATGATTCCATTTACATGAAATTTTTTTTTAATTTTATTTATTTATTTGACAGAGAGAGAGAGAGAGAGAGAGAGAGAGAGAGAGAGAGATCACAAGTAGGCTGAGAGACAGGCAGAGAGAGAGGAGGAAGCAGGCTCCTTGCCGAGCCGGGAGCCCAATGCAGGCCTCAATCCCAGGACCCTGAGATCATGACCTGAGCCGAAGGCAGAGGCTTTAACCTACTGAGCCACCCAGGCGCCCCATTTACATGAAATATTAACAACAGATTGTTTAGGAATATATGGATAACTTGAAAAAACTATCAAGGAAGAAAAAGGAATAGTAAGTAAATAGGATAGTGATCAATCACTATTAAGAAGCAGAGAAGGGAAAAACGATCAGAAAGCACAGGAATTCTCAAGACATTGTGTAATTGTGTATCACATTGTGGTACAGTGGTTTTTTTTCCCTCAAGTTGGATGGGGGTTAAGTGGATGTTTACTTACTTTTTAATTCCCACATTTGTTATAAATGTTCAGATTGGAGCAATTGTAATTTCATCTATAACTTCTTTTTTTCACCTCTACTATTCTAGTATTTTCACTAAAAATCTGAGCAAAATTTTGTCCTTTTAAGAAGTCATGATAAATGTTTCTCATTTAGTATTTATTCAAGATTTCAGAGGAATGTTGATCTGTTTTAGATTCAACAACTTTTATTTTTATTTTATTTCATTTTTTATTTTATTATTTTATTTATTATTTGACAGAGAACACAAGCAGGGGAGCAGCAGGCAGCAGGAGAGGGAGAAGCAGACTCCCCACTGAGTAGGGAGCCCCATGTGCAGCTCGATCCCAGGATGTGGGGCTCGACCCCAGGATCCTAGGATCATATCCCTAGCCTCAGGCAGATGTCTGACTGACTGAACCACCCAGATGTCCCTAGATTCAACAACTTTACCTTTTAGTCAAAGTTATCTGTTCTTGGCAACTTAAATACTGTAATCTCCATGTCTGGCAAATTGAAAGCCATTTAGCTTAACCACACTGGAAATAGAGTCTGAAACTGTTGCTGTTTCCATTGTGGCCTCTTTGGTGAACTTTCTCCTCATTCTCATTGGCTTATTCTCACTCAGCCCTAAATCACATCAGCTCTTGTGCTGGTAGCAGCACCCCAACACTGTCCTTTACCACATCCACCGATGAATCGACTGCCAAGACTTCCAAATCAATGAATTTGCAACCAGATGATATGAATCTGTGGCTTTTCCTATCCACTTACTACCTATGTGACTTCATCAAAATTTGTGTCAGGTGGAGTGGGGAGAGATGGAAACTCAGTGATCAGCAAGAGGGAAAAAAAACTAATACACATTTATTAGATTCCTATACTGGACCCTGGGGGTAGGCTGAATAATGACACCCCAAAAATGTTCATGTATTGATCCAAGAAACCCATGAAGATGTTACCTTAAATAGCAAAAGGGACTTGGCAGATATGATTAATGATCTCGACATGGTAACAACACCATGGATTATCAGGTGGGGCCAATGTAATCCCAACCCTCCTTATAAGAGGGCCTCTAGAAGCTTGCAAAAGCAGAGAGTGGATTTCTTCCTAGAGGCACCGGTGGGAATGCAGTTCGGCAGATACCTTCCTGTTAGCTAGGTAAGAGCTATTTTTGAATTTCTGTTCTCCAGCACTGTAAAGTAATAAATTTGTGTTGTTTTTAGCTGCTAAGTTTGTGGTTATGTGTCATAATAGCAATAGGAAACAGATACAGACACCTCTTGTATGTCACTAAAAAACCTTATGGGCTCTGTCTTTTGCCCAACTGCTGCTGGTGTGACTGGTTCAGACTAGTTTTGTGCAGTAGCAACTAGATGCACCTCGCCCCTCATTATATTGATGAAGGTTTCTCTGGTGGCTGCAGGGACTTGCTGACAAGCATACACAACATGAAAATACATGACCTAGAACTGTCCTTGACTAGTGGGGGATGGTTTCTGATGACTAAATACTTCTCACCCTTTTCCTTCAGTAAAATCTTCTAAGATGCACATCATAAACCTCTAGGGAAGAAAGCTCAAGTGCTAGTTATCTGTGCTGGAGACCATCTGAATAATATCCCTCTACTAGTTTTCCCCGTCTTCCGTGTTTTCCTTCCTGGACTTTTACTCCTCCTGGAGGTCACTTCCAGAGTAAATCCTATGCATGTCTCAGTTTCGATTTCAGAGGGTTTCAGACTAAGTAAGAGATCCACCCTAGGCAGACTGCTTTACCTGCGTTTTCTCATTTAACTAGACTACCCAGTCAGTAATGTATATTTATTCGTTTCCCCATGATTTTGTAAAGTATTTTTGACTCAGAGAAATTAGTAATTAGCAGAAGATAATTCAAACAACTCAACAAGCAATTGATGAAACCTGGATTCACCTTCTAAATTACAAGTTAGGTGGCTATAAAGCCTGAATATTTTCTATACTACTCATGTTTTCTGATATACTTCTCAAATATTATTGGGAAGGTTTAAATGAGATCCTAGGTATGAGATTCTTGGCATAGTTAATTCTCCAAAAAAGGCCTTTAATTTGTAAAATCCATTTCCTTTGTTCAGGGAGGGAAATACTCCACACTCTACTTTACCCTTAAAGAGACATGGACTTCTAATCTCATAAAACAAACTGAGGGTTACTGGGGGGTGGGAGGGTAGGGATAGGGTGGATGGGTTATGGACACTGGGGAGGGTTTGTGCTTTGGTGAATGCTGTGAAAGATGTAAGCCTGATGATTCACAGACCTACACCCCTGGGGCAAAGAATAAAAATAAAATAAAAAAAAAAGATTAGGAAGAACTTAAAAAAAAAAAAGACATGGAAAAATTTAGCTAATCTTCCCAATCCCAAGTTCTGTGCTTCTTAGAATATTTTGTTCCTGTGGAAAGGAAACTTGGGAGAATTTGTATCAGGCAAAGACACTGTAGAGGGAGGACAGAGATCAGTCCATCACATCATGCTCCAAATGTAGAAGAGCAGCTGAATCTGATTGCCCTGCTCCTGTAAGTGCAGTGAAATTCTGGGAATTGGGATCATCCGTCACTTCAGACTTGTCATTTTCTGCTGAAATAAAACATAGAGTCTAATTTGCAAAGTTCTCTTGTGGAAAGAGTCTTAAAAATGTATATGACCTCTGTCTCGGTAATTCCATGAGGAATTTATCCAACCCCAAATCTAAAATGCAGAAAAAGATCTACATGTTGGATGCTTATGGCAGCCTTCTTTAAAATCATAAAAATTGGAAGCAACCAAAATCTTAAAAAAAAATACTGATGGTCAAACAATATAATATATCCATCTATACTATGAATTATAGTAATTAAATATTCAAAATATATTTTATAGGAGAAATCATTCATGGCCTAATATTCGGTTAAAAATGGAATGAATTGTATTTTGTCAACCAGTGATTCAACATTTTTATGAGACTGAAGGATAACACTATAAACCATACAACCATAAAAAAGTTCCAAATTGTTGGAACTAAGAGTGATTTTTTAACTAAGGCTTTTGATCCTCTCTGAATCCTTAATAATCTCCAATAATTTATAACAAAAATACAAGTTTTTAAAAGTTTCTTTTTCTCAATAACAAAATTATAGATCAACATTTTTACAAGAATCCTTAAAAAGTGGTATTAAATCATTTGGCACAGATATTTGAGTCTGCCTACTTAGAGTAGAAGTGAAGGACTAGTGCTAGGCATAATCAAGCAGATACAGACCTTGTTCTGTATTCACTTCCTTTTCCATTTTTATTTTGTTTGTTTTATTTTCTTGTCTCACTATAATCTACCTTTTACCTTGTGTCCACAGGAAACTTTCTACTAGGCAAATTCGATCATGATACTCCCCTGAAAATAGCCCTTTGATGGCTTTCTGTTGTCCTTAAGATAAAGTTATTGGCTGTTTTAGATAATTCTCTCACTTAAAAATATCAGACCCAATGTCTGATATCAGACCCATTTTAATAAAGGATAACAGGTTGATTTTATATTCTTAAGGAATGTGGGTAGATAATAGAATCGAAGAAAGATCTATAGGAGACCATTCCTCAAGTAATCGAACTGGCACCATAATACTCCCAAAGTTTCTCTGTGTGGGTTTTCCATGTCCGTCTCTATTCTTTTTTCTTTTTATTGGTGAATGTAAGCTTTATTTTCCACTGCATTTAGATGTTCTCCATGTGGTAGGGAACAGGCTACTCTCAGCCTCAGATTAGCAATTTTAACGGAAAGGGCTTCTATCAATAGTTGTCTACTAATCCCATTGGAGGATTACAATTAGAGTGGTTTGTATCACTGGCACATTCCTAGGCCAATTTCTGTGTTCAAAGAGCTAGACTACTATGGTCAAGGATGAGTCACAATAATTCTCTTCAACCAGTGGCAAGAATAGAAGCCACCTGCAAAGAGAAAGAGGGGTGTACTGGGAGATACAGAGTAGCAATTATGATACACTGTCAAAAAAGGCCTTTGTAAATAGACCCCAGTCCACTTAATTTTTATCTGCTGTCACACTTACTCTGTCAAATAGAACTACAGGCATTCTAAAATATTCTATGCTGGTTTGCAATCTCTGTTTTTATAAGAAGTATTTTCTCAGTCTGGAAACACAGTGAATTGTTTCCCTTTCTCACCTGGAAAATATTTCTTTTAGTTTCCCTCCTCTAAGAAGTCTTTTTGCTGACTCCTGCTGGTAGGTCTTAATCTGCTTACACTGTAGTGATATTCGCTTTTCCCACCATATTGTATGCTTCTTGAGAGCAGGGTTGGAGTGGGGCACTCTAACATTTTATGTGTATATCCTCAAAACTATATAAGACTCTTAATATGTAAAAAGTATCTTCAAACGTATTAAATATGGAATAACTCATCAGTTTTCTAAAAAGACACATAAGGAGAGGAAGGAATCCAGTAAGTTAACCTGGACAAAATGGTTTTTCACATATAAAGTAAATCCTTTGATCCCTATTTCATGACATATACAAAAATCAACTCCAGGACCATTGAAAATTTAAATGTGGAAAGCAAAATTTTAAAATATTTACAGGAAATCTAAATAACTGACCCTGGAGAAAGATGGGATTTATTAATAGACATTTTTGAAAGAGAAATTCATGGGCGCCTGGGTGGCTCAGTTGGTTAAGCAGCTGCCTTTGGTTCAGGTCATGATCCCAGGGTCCCAGGATTGAGTCCCCCATCAGGGTCCCAGCTCCGTGCAGAGTCTGCTCTTCCCTCTGACCTTCTCCCCTCTCATGTTCTCTCTCTATCTCAAATTAAAAAGTATATGTGTATATATATATATATGTATAATATATAACATGTATATATATACATGTTATATATATATGTATATATATAACATATATATATAATATACATATATACATATATATATAATATATATGTTATATATATAACATGTATATATATATATAAAGAGAAATTCGTAAGACCGATACATTTGATTATCTTAAAGTGTTCATCAGAAGATGTCTCTAAGTATCTTAAATTGAATGTCCTAGAAGTATTCCCTAAGATAGGGAATTCTGTGCAAATAATTTATTGAGGACATGCTTTCAGGAGGAAGCTGTAGGGAAATGAGGAAAACAGTATAGGGAGGGGATATGGCTGAGTGAAGAAGTGGTCTCAGCTCCAGTCTAGCCTCTCCTTAACCCCATGGGAAGCTCTGGAACATGAATTGTACCACAGAGCAAAACTTGAGATACGGGGTTGAGCCTCTAGTATCTGTTACTAGTTATTGGCCGCAGGCTGATCCCCAGGGTTTGGGTGAAGCAGATCCATTGACCAGTCACTTCTCTTCGAAGGATACAGTTGTAAACTACTACCACTTAACAATCTGAAAACAGCATCTACCAGGAAAGTCAAAAGACAAGATACAGGGGCACCTGGGTGGCTCAGTGGGTTAAAGCCTCTGCCTTCAGCTCAGGTCATGATCTCTGGGTCCTGGGATCCATCCCGCATCCCATCCGGCTTCCTGCTCAGCAGGGAGCCTGCTTCCTCCTCTCTCTCTGCTGCCTCTCTGCCTACTTGTAATCTCTCTCTGTCAAATAAATAAATAAAATCTTAAAATAAAAAAAGACAAGATACAAACCACATGATACAAACCACATGAAAATACTTATGATGCATATAACAAAGTATTTGTATCACAAATACATGAGGAAGTTCTATAGATAAAAAGAAATATGGCCAATGTATGAAGATACTCTCAACATGATTAGCAACTTGGGAAATGTAAATCAACACCATAATGAGATACCCTTTCACATTTACTTGATTAACAAAACAGAAGAAGCTTAACAATAATTACTGCAGAGAATGTGGATTGTTGATATTTCTTGCACCTTGTTGTTGGTTTATTTATTTTAAAGATATATATTTATTTATTTTAAAGATTTTATTTATTTGACAGAGACACAGCGAGAGAGGGAACACAAGCAGAGGGAGTGGGAGAGGGAGAAGCAGGCGCCCCCGGGAGCAGGGAGCCTGTTGTGGGGCTTGATCCTAGGACCCTGAGATCATGACTTGAACCGAAGGCAGACACTTAACTGAGCCACCCAGGTGTCCCACTTGGTGGTGGTTTTAGAAATTGTTATAATCCCTTTGAAAAGCAACCTGGCATTTTTCTGTAAAGGAAAATATTTACATAACTTACAACCCAGCAATTCTACCTCCAGGTATATATTCAAAAGAATGTTGATCTATTCATGGCAACATTATTCATAAACAAACAAAAAACCCCTGAAAGTAACCTAAATTTCTGTGAATAAAATAATAGTTAAATAAATTGTAGTATATTCATAAAATATTCAGCAGTGAAAATTAAGAGCTGCAACTAAACAAAATAGGATCGATAAATATAAGTAATGTTAAGTTAAAATCAAGTTCCAGAAAACTAAATACAACATAATTTTAATGTAAAGTTCAAAAATGAAATCAAAACTAATTATGAACACAAATTCAAAGGAATTATAAGCATAAAATTCAGATTCAAGATACTTTATGGTTGGACAATCAGGTTGATGAGCTGAGGAAGGAGGAGCATGTTGATAATAGTCACTATTTTAGTTGTAGAAATAAGTGGTGGATTCATGGGTATTAGCCATATTAACATATATATACAGATATTAGTATGATTAGTTCACTGCATGAATTGATGACTATGGTAAACCTAGGGATATATTAATTCAATTTTGTTCATCTGAGTTCTATGTAAATAAAATTTAGATCCAAGAGACAAACTTATAAACACATGGCTCTGAAAATTCCACTTAATTGAATATAGTACATTAGAATCTAGTATCAGAAGAAAATTGATTTTTCTGCCACTTATTTCCCCTGGAATACTGGATAAGACTTTGGAGTCTGTCTTAACTTTTCTCATCTGAAAAATGGGATAAAAGTAGTTGTCCTTACAGTCTTGCATGTATCTTAATTTTCAAGAGACCACATCTGTGAGTTCATTGTCTAAATTGTAGATAGACAGAGATATCCACATATGGATATGGGTGATGAGGATGAAGTAGTAGTCATGTCATCATAACAAGTATTTACTGAATGTGTCCTGTGTGCCAGGCATGGAGCAAGGCCTAGTCCAGCTATAAAGATGTATGTGTAGCTGATAACTGCAATAAAACTGATAAATGTTCATATAGAAATATGATCAAGGTGTTATTGAGGCTCAGAAGAAGGAACAATAGAATAAATTATAGGTGACTTCACAGGAGATAAAATTGTGGTAGGTCTTGAATGATTGGTAGTTTACCAAGAGAGAAGAGTAGAAGACATTCCAGGTAGCTTGAACAGTATGTTACCTGGATGGGTTTGGGAAAAACCAATGGGATTTTGGAGTCACAGAGGCAGAAAGCTGTAATCAAAATAAAACTCAACTGGTGACAGCAGTGACCAGAGCTCAAATTCCAGAGAAAAAAAAATTATTATACCTGTCATGACTTTAAAACAAAACAAAACAAAAACTCCTTGCATTTAACTTGTCCTAAACCAAATATTTTTTCCAAATATTCATAAAGTCCTTTCATAGACAATAAGTAAATTACTGAAATGTACTGTTTTCTGAATCTAAGGAGCTATGAAATCCATTTATAATTAACTTTTAAAAAACATTTCATGAATCATATAAATACCATTTGTATTATCAGTGTGAGATCATTTCCTTCATACAGAGGAGAATAAACTTCAGGGCTCTATAAACTCCACCCAATTCATTAAAACTTGTCTTTGATTCTTAAGAAATCTCCTAAGGTTTTTTTTTTTCTCCTCCAAATTTCCTACTAAGCTATTCTTTATATTATTCTCAGTTCTTTTATATTTTTAAAACTGTCTGAGAAAAACCACGGGACCCACATCGTTTGGAGACCTTTCATTCATGAGCTTAAAAAAAAAAAAAACCCGGGCGCCTGGGTGGCTCAGTGGGTTAAAGCCTCTGCCTTCGGCTCAGGTCATGATCTCAGCATCCTGGGATCTAGGCCCGCATCCGGCTCTCTGCTCAGCAGGGAGCCTGCTTCCTCTTCTCCCTGTCTCTCTGCCTGCCTCTCTGCCTACTTGTAATCTCTCTCTCTGTGTCAAATAAATAAATAAAATCTTTAAAAAAAAAATCCTCCAACCAAAAGATGCATTGTATTTCTTGCTACTACTGTATGAATGGGACCTTTTAAGGTGTCCTTTTATTTAGTAATGTTGGACATGGACTACTACTTTCTTGTATGATTAATCCTGTATTTTGGATGCTTAAATATTTTTTTAAATTTTTATTTATTTATTTGACACAGAGATCAGATCACAAGTAGAGAGAGAGGAGGAAGCAGGCTCCCTGCTGAGCAGGGAGCCCAATGTGGGACTCAATCCCAGGACCCTGAGATCATGACCTGAGTCCAAGGCAGAGGCTTTAACCCACTGAGCCCCTCAGGTGCCCCTGGATGCTTAATTATTTTTAAAGTAGAGTGAAGTGCCTCATCACCCCTTACTGTGTTAGAGAACATGTGAGAGATGTCCTTCAAAACAGTGGTCAGCAAATGCTTAATTCTTTTATGTTGTTTTTTTTTTCTCCATTGGTTCAATTGCTGTATCTTTTAGATTCAATTCATTGCACCTTGATGGAGAAAATAAACAGCTTCTGGAAGAGCCTAATTCCGAGTCTTCCAGCAAGTCCAGGGCTTCATTTGGTGTGTTGAAATATCAATGCCGCTTAGATGACAGGTATCTTTTGTCATAAATGTTGTCATCCTTTGGTGGTTTCTTCCTTGTTTATACTCTCCTTTCACTTGAATGACACTTTCTGAGTTATCAGGTCTATTCCCATAATTGCCATTTCTAAGTTTATTATTTCTAAGTTTCTACCTGGCCCCAGCCTCTCCCCTTAGCTCTAAATCCATATATTGAAATTTGTGTATCAATTCGAGTGTCCCCTAAGCATCTCAGTCTTAGAATTTTCAGAATAAAATTCCTACTTTCTGTCCTGCCCCCCCAAAATGCTCTTCAACATG
The DNA here is from genome assembly GCA_002007465.1 of Ailurus styani. Taxonomy (NCBI): domain Eukaryota; kingdom Metazoa; phylum Chordata; class Mammalia; order Carnivora; family Ailuridae; genus Ailurus; species Ailurus styani. Next base: position 2,282,985 of record LNAC01000120.1, read on the forward strand.
TATTCCAGTATTAATCACCTCCAAACAAGAAACCTGGGATCGCCTTTGACCCCTTCTTTCCATGGATCAATTTCCAACTTTTAGAGATGGTTATCTCTAAAGATCTTTTTTCATGTCCCTTTGTATTCCTTTAGTTCTAACCCTGATTATTCTATGTCCCCATTCTTATAATGGCCCCTTAAATAATTTTCTGCTCTTATTCTTTCCCTTTTCATGTTTATTCTTCATACAGCCACAGGAATGCACCAAAATGAAAATATACATATGTCTCTCAACTGCTTACAACTTTTTGATGGTTTCACATTGCCCCTAGGAAAAATAAATCACATAGTTGAACATGTAATACATAGGCCATCAAAGTGGGGCTAATAATCTCTCCAGGCCTAAGGTCTCAGATACTCTTCTCTTCACTTTCTAAGATCGAAGCACACTGAACTATGGACATTTCCTGAATTTGCTATATTACTTTACCACAGCGGCTTTGAATGTTCCTTTTGCTTGAAACCTCTTTCCCTTCTATTTTTCCTATTCCAACCCTTTCTTTAGAGATAGCTCAAGCTTCACCTCACTTTAGATACTTTCCCTTTATCCCTGGAGAGAACTAACCATTTCCTCCTCCTCTGGGTACACTGATTTTTGCCCTCTACATAGCATCCATCCAACTGATGGATTTATTTTTATTTATTTTATTCATTCACAAGTCTAAAGCTCTCAGTTAGGAGTATTTTAAGAGCAGAGCCCATGTCCTACACATCCTCTCCTAGCATTCCAATCTGACCTAGAATAGGAGTCTAGTGAATATTAGTTCCATAGTTATGTGGATTGCTTAAACAAAATGAGAGCCATAAAATAGGTAATGTTCTTTCTCCTGTCTTCCTTTCAGTTCAAGGATTAAGTTTTTCCCAGGATGATTGTGGAAGTGCCCACATTGTTGATGAAAGGCTCCACATTTCACTGGAAAGGATATGTTTGACTCTATGGCCATAAGACAATGACACAGGAGGGCAACGGTCTGAAACCAATATCATTTGAAATGCTCAGGTATTTACTTCTGACTTCACACTTGCCTAAGGTCACAACGCTAGGAAGAGAAGGAGCTGACATTCAAATCCAGTCCACTGAGTTGTGCCAAGCACACCAGCTCTTTATCCAATTTCTCTTCCAGCTTGAGTTAAATACTAGACCTGCATTTTTTTTTCTTACAATCATGGAGTCTCTATTACTAATCTCTTTTGATCAACTACAAGCATATGCATCTTGGTCAAAATAAGCAATAATTTCCAGCCTAAACTTCTACTTAATGAAGAAATCATTCTCTCAAAGAAGCAACAAAGTATGCAAAGAAATAGCTTTGCTAAAACATACATTCAATTTGCATTGTCAAATAGCACATTGATCCTTTTAGTCTAAAACATATGCATTCATGGTTATTTCACTATTTTCTTCAAGATGGGGGGATGGTGGTGAGGTGGGGTATATATCTAAATACATATATCCAGATGATTCTTCCCACAACAAAGGAATAATGTGCTTTAAAATTTAATTAAAATACCTACCATTTAGAAAGTAGAAAGGATCTGATATTACTTAATTATATTTCCACTTGAGGTTTAAAACAAAAAATGTTAAAGTAATCCGGATGAATGAAAAAACACAGTAACAGTAATAGTCATAATAACAATAGCAATAATATCAAATAAAGTTATTTGCCAAGTTTATTTTTAAGCACTTTCAGGTATGTTAATCTATTTAATTCTCACAATTACTCTTTGCAGTAGAGAAGATAATTATCTCCATCTCACAGATATCATAAGACATTATTTAAGATAATGTCTGAGATGTGCAGATGAAGTTACTTGCCTGTTGTCATATAGCAATAAATGATAAAGCTAGGATTCAAATTCTGAAAGTCAAATTTCAGGATTTATGCTCTTAACCACAACAATACCTAAGTGAGTGATCTAGATGCCATATTATAAAACACATGTATATGTGTATGCATGTACTCAATTCTCAGATTTGTATGTATATATAGATGAACATTTATATGCATACACTTCATATAGACACATTCGCACATGCGTTCTATGCATATACATAGAGAAGCGGAGACATACATATTTATACACACACATATGAAAATATATGAAATGTGATTAATGTAAAATAGAAATAAAGCAATCGCATTGGTAACTTTTCCTACAAAAATCCAACTGGGTCTCCTAAATCCAACAATAAGAAAAAAATGAAAAATTCCCTCACAATTATATTTAGCAAATGTTTTCCAAGAAATATTGTTTAATCACTTCAGGGAAGCAGAACTTTCTAAGGCTGCAGCCAAGTGAAACTTTTGAAAATTGTTTTTGTAATGTTTACCCAGTGAGATCATATTTTCATTGCCTTGATGAAATACAGGTGCAAAATCTAAATACATCAGCCCCTATAGTGCAGTTTCCTGCTGAGTTCCTTTCCTAGCATGGCTAAAATCCTTCTGCGTCTTTTTCTTCTACCTTTGTCCTACACCCCAGAATTTATTGAACTCATGTATTTCTCAAAATATCCATTGAAAGGAAAAGCGGAAGGAAAATTCTATTTACTGAATACCTACTATGTGTCAGTAGCTTTAAGAAGCAATATTTCATGAAAGTGACTCAATGATACTATGTGGTATGCATTATTTTTCCAGAAGGACAAATGTGGGCCCAGAGAAGTTAAGCAACATATCCAGGAAAACAAAGCTATTAAGAAGTAGAGCCAGAAAATTGGGGTGTTCCTTTGTAATCATAGCAGAAAGAAAAGTAGGATTGTAGAATACTGTTGGAAAGGACTTTATTTATCCCATTGTAATTGTCTGTTTACTATGTACTCCTGGAGGGAAATGAATAATCTTATGTATTTGAACTTCCAGCCACGTGCATTGTGCTGACCCAGAGTGCCCACTAGATAGCTGTCTAATTTTAAAAAATTGATTTCAAAAATACATTATAATATCCAAGGATTAATATGTGTCAAACATTTTGCTATCTTTGTCCTATACCTTCTTTCCTTTAATGGGCTCTAACACAGCCTCCTAACATCACATTTGAAGAAATTGAGGTCCATAAAGGTAAAGCAGTTTATCCAGTGACAGCCAATGAGTTTGGAAGTAACCATTTGGAATTCGTGCTCTTTGCACACCACAAGAAATAATTCTTCATTACTGATGTATTTGTGTTTTAGGTGATTCAAACTAAACAGATTTGAACCAAATGGAAAAGAAAACTATAGATTCCTTGCCCATCTAAATTGCCAGTGCCAGTTCACAGACCAGATGGAAAGAATGTTTACTCCTAATATTGGTAGGAGGTTAGGGCAGCATTTTTGTTTTCATAAGCAGGGAGGCAGCACCCTCTAGCCTGGAGCCCATGCTCCCATGCTCCCATGCTGGGGGCCAGAACTGCCAACTATGAACCAGAAGGGTAACAGCCTCTGCTGGGAATTCAGACCAACAAATCCCTGAATGGAAGATAAAATCTTTTTTGCTTCTTAATTCAATCATATACCCAACTGGCAATCTTGCATATCAAAATGGGAATCCTGGGAGGCTGTTGGAATATGCAGATCAACAGAAGCTAATTAGCATTAACTTGCAGCCCTCCCGAACTGATTGGCAGCACAGCTGTGGGGACCCAACAAAACATGCTGAGTTGCATGTTTGTCAGGCCACCTGCCACTTGGCGGAATCCAAAATAGTGCAAGCCACCATGCCATAATAACTTGGTGACCTTAGTTTGAGAGGACTAGGAAATAGACATATTTGGATCATGGAGTAATTAGTACTGCCTTCACCTGACACTCATTCAACAATAGACTTCATGGAAGTACCTTCCTCCTCTAACACTGTGATGTCTTAATTGAGATTGACAGCTTTTTCCTGAGGCTACCAGTTCTCCATGAAGTTTGCAATCTTACTCAGAATCACTACAGGCTGCAGGCACTGAAACACTGGTACAATTTCATTTCCAGCCCCCTAGAGCCTAGCTCTTGTTTCTTAAACCAAGAGCATTTTTTAGGAATAAATACAAAAGACATTAGTGCAGGTACAGGGAGCATGAGAGCCAGAGACCTGGCTGCGTGACCTTATGTAAGTTACCTAACTTCCTAAACCTCAGACTCCTCATCTGTAGCACCTCATGGAGTTATTGTGAGCATTGGATTAGGTAACACAAAGTAGGGACTCATTAAGTGGCAGTCATTTTTTTATCGTAATTAAAATACATACATACACATACTCAAGAACAGAGGGACTAACCATTTGGATCTAAGTTTTATAATCTGTCAATGGGGAAAACACTGGAAATATTTATAATAAATCATTGCTTTTAGTTAGGAAATTTGCAAATTACATTATAAACCTTTATTCAAGTCTCATACATATGAAGAATAAACTAATAATGAAGACAATTGCTAACATCTGTTGAGAAATTACAGTGTCAAACATTATATTATTACAAGCATATGATCTTATCTAAACTTTACAAGTTTACCAGTAAACTTTACAAGTCCAGGAGAAGAATACTCAATACTTAAACCTCTTAAACTTAAAATAAAAACTAAGGCTCAAGAAGGTCTAGTAACTTGCCCAAGGTGAACCTTTTAATTCAGTGCTTCTTGTCTTCCTATAGATTTTGGATGACCCAAATAGTAGCTATATTTTGCACTTGAGTTGTGCTTCATTCTTATTAGAGAACTGAGCTCCCCATTAAAGTCTGCAGGAGGAATTGAGTATTTTCTTGACTGTAGAAATGATGTATGCAGTAAGTGCAAGGTTGGGGAGATGGTTAGGTTTCAGGTTGGTGGTTTCTAAGATCTATATCTGAGAAACTAATTGACATATTAAAATCCTCTTTATTGTAGTTGAGATAACTTATCTAAAGTTCCTTTCAGCTCCAGTAGGTGAGGCAAGTGAAGTAATAGCAGTTTCAGTATTAACACAATTTTGACAGTGATGACCCTGGGAGAATAGGATTGAGTGTTCTGAACTCTGAGTGGAATAATCCTTCTTTGGATCTGGCCACATCCATTCTACTGATCTACTTCATGTCGATGTTCTGAGATATTGTGGGATTTGCTTTTGTTAGAGTTTTGCTTTTGAAAATCCAAATTCCTTCTGTCTATCCATTAGTGAACCATTTGTAGTTGCCTGCCAGAGTCCGTTCACTGTGCCAGAAATCTTCCTGGTCACTTTCTCCCATCTCTCTACCTTGCTGGTAATCCCCTGCTACTGTCACACATGACTTGTGAAATGTCTTAAAAGTGTGTACACTTAGAATGGATGAAACACCAACTTGGTGTTAGCCAAATACTATTCAGCTTGTATCTTGGCTCTGACCTTGGTAACAGCAGCTGGAAATTGGGTGGAGATCATGTCAAAGCCCTATTCTAGCTCACTAGGCAAATGTGAGAATGAGATCAATGGGCCACGAACCAACTAAATGTTGTTTGTACCCTACATTTGCTCTTAATTGACTATTCTATCAGTAGGTTTGGATTGGAGAGTGGTGGGCAGAGGGAACATAGTCATGAAGTAGGGTGGTATGAGCTGTGGTATCTCTTATGGCATTATCAAATAAAGAGGCAAAAATACAAGCAGCCAACATTTTGAAAGCACTGCAATGTTTAAGGAATTTGAACACATACTCTCACAGTCAGTCATTTGACAGATTGAAAAAAACTGAACACAGAGATGGACAGGGGAACAGAGTTAACAAATGCTGGTGACAAGATTAGAGCCCTGTCTTTATGTTTATGCTCTTTGCTAAACAATTTCATCTCTTAGCTTAGAATGCAAGAGATGTGTCAGTTACAGAAAAGAGGGGTAGCATAGAAGACTAAAATGGGACACAGAGGGTTCTATTCCTCTCTGGTTTGAGTGACCCTGGACAAGTCACTTATCCTAATAATAGTAAAAGCTACATTGTACTGAATTAGGACATGCAATAAGCACCCAATAAGCAATAATTGCTTGTTTAATTCTTACACTGCCCTATGAGAGAGATGTGATTAACTCTATTTTATGGGAGGTTAAATAATTTTTCCAAAAAATATCTGGCGAGTGTCTGGGATATCAATCCAGGTCTGTCAGGCTCCAAACCCCAGCTCTTAATAAATCTATCATGAAAACTCACTTATAAAATAGTTTTCAGAATAAATACTTTAGACAAATCTCTGCCAGTGAGAGGTAAGTTTAAAAAGAGCTAGGATTTTTTGGGCGCCTGGGTGGCTCAGTGGGTTGGAGCCGCTGCCTTCGGCTCAGGTCATGATCCCAGAGTCCTGGGATTGAGGCCCACATCGGGCTCTCTGCTCGGAAGGGAGCCTGCTTCCTCCTCTCTCTCTGCCTGCCTCTCTGCCTACTTGTAATCTCTCTCTGTGTCAAATGAATAAATAAAATCTTTAAAAAAAAAGAGCTAGGATTTGAAAGACTGATAAGAAGGGTATTGTATTGATAAATAGGAGAATAGATGGTAATTGGTTAAGAAAGTAAGCTCTGTAATATACATAAAGTGCCTATAGATAGTGTACAATGACTGACTCTGGGTTCTGCCTTCATCTTCTGCTCCACCTTATGCCTATTAGATTTTGACTAATACTGCAGGAGGGTATCAACTCTTGAACTCAATCTTAGTTCTTTGTTGAATGCTCCTTGTCAGTGTGCGCTGCTATAACAAAATACCATAAACTTGGTAGCTTATCAACAGCCAGCTCTCAGACCTCTTCCTATAAGGGCACTAATTCCATTCATGAGGGCACCACTTAACAACCTAATCACTTCCCAAGGGCCCCACCTTCCAACATTAATACATGGACATTAGCGTTTTATCATATGTATTTTGAGGGACACAAACATTAGGTCCCTGACAATCTTCCCTTGTATAAGGTAGGCTCTTCCTGTTGCTTAAGAGATGCATGGGAAAGTAGCAGGAGGAGGAATTCCAGGTTAAAGTAGTCAGAGTTTTTTAGTTTAACATGAAACCACCATTGGGTCCATTGAAAGGAGCCAGAAAAATGTCTAGCACAGAGAGAAAACTAGATAAAGCCTGGGAGATCACCTGCCTTATGCAGGAAAAACAGCATTCAGAATGGACTCTAGGAATTCTCAGTTCTTATTGGGTGCCAATATGATTTTTTCATGGTCAAATTTTGTGTTTTTTGAAAGATTTTAACAGTGGAGGAAAGAAAACGAAACAACCTGGTAATGGAAATGTGATAGGTAAAAGGAAGATAATCAGGGCCTTTAATTTGACACCAGGTACACAAACTCTGTGCCCATATTCTGTGGTTAAATAAGTCTTCTCTGGTGCTATAGACTGAATTGTGTCCTTTTCAAATTCCTATGTTGAAATCCTACCAACCCCCCCCCCCCAGTGTAACAGTATATAGAGACAAGGTTGTTAAAAGGTAAAGTTACATGAGAGTGAGTCCCTAATCTGCTAGGACTATGGGTTTACAAGGAGAGAATGGGAGGCAGAATACAATTTCTGTATTGCCACATGACTGTCATTTGTAGGCCAGGAACGCTTCACCAAAACCAAACCATGTTGGCACTCTCTCAGATTTCTAGCTTCCAAAACTGTGAGAAAATAAATTTCTGTTGTTTAAGCTAGCCAGGCTATGGTATTTTGTTATTAGGTGCCTAAGCTCACTAATATACCTGGGATATTCTATAGGAATTCCTTTAAAGACCAAGCATAGCCTACTGGATCTGCAGGAACACCATGGAACATAGGGCATGCTGAGATATTAAGGCTCCAGGGTAACTGGTTTGGTCCTACGTTTCAGGGGAAAAAATGGCCATCAGTTATTAAGCACCAAGTGCCAAATGATTGACCTAAGATTTGCCATTTAGATCTTTCCAAACCCCTGGAAGATAGTGTCATTAACCACATGACAGGGAGGAGGAAACTGAGGGTCCAAGGAGAAGCATGACCCCTGAAGGTCCCATACCTAATATGTTCAAGCTTCAAAAGAAATGAGTTTCTGTCTGAGATACTGGATTCTGTTAAAGTTCTCTTGGCTTCCTGTTCTTATCTTTAAATGCAAAGACATTTGGACCTGCATCATGCATTGAAATTAACAAGATATGGTCCCTACTCTTTAATCATATGTGTTCCTGTGTAGTGGGGGCAGTTTGGAGCATGAGGTACAGATCTAGTCAACTATGCGGAGTTTAAGAATTATCTTTATGGTGCTCATGACAAGAGCCTGAACTTCTGCAGAAAACACTATAGGGAGCACAAGAACAGCAACAAGGAAGACCTTCAACATAGTTTTTCAGAAATTGTAGAAATTAAGACTCCCATACTGGTTCTTGGTTTCCTGGAAATCTGATTTCCAGTTCCTCCTAAAATAAACCTCATTGTGATCTCCACCATCAACAGGTTTCTAACTCTTGTCTATTATGCTTTCTTTCCACTTATGGACCAAACCTGGTTGTTCAGCTTTGGCCATTGGTGCACTTTGCTTTGGACTCCATTATTGTTTATTCCTTGGGAGAATCTGGAATTCAGCATATTTACATCCAACCTTTTGTAATCCAGGAGTTCCAAGATGGGTGCGGGGGGGGGGCGGAAGTTGAGACTAAAGCCTTTGGCCAGTATGCTATTTATTTTTATATTAAACAACTTAACTGAGTTATAATTTATATATCCTAAAACTAACCTATTTTAACTATTACTATTTTATTGACCTTTACTTTGAGTCTTGCAACCATTATTAGATTTGAGAACATTTGCATCACCCATCACAAAAAATACTAGTGTGTGTTTGCCATCACTCCTTGTTCCCACCCTCTACCCCAGACAACCACAAATCTGTCTCTTCTATAGGTTCACTTCTTCTGGATATTTCCTATAAATGTAATCATACAACACATGGTCTTTTTATCTGACTTTTTTGTTAGCATGGTTTTTAAGGTTTATTCGTGTTGTAGATGATATCAGTATTTGGTTCCTTTTTATTACCAAATACTATTCCATTGAATGGATAGACTACACTTTGTTTATTCATTACCCAATTGATGGACATTGGGTTGTTTCCCCTTTTTTTTCTATTATGAATAATATTGCTATGAATTGCTACTTATATACAAGTTTCAAAGGACCTCTGTTTCATTTCCCGTGCATAGATGCCAAGGAATAGAATTATTGGGTCATATGATTAATCTATGTTAAACCAATTAAACTGCCAAACTATTTTCCAAAGTGGTTGTATCATTTAAGTCAAATTGCCAGTTTACCAACATTCACATTAACACTTGTTTTTGTCTGTTTTTGATTATAGCCATCCTACTGGGTGTGAAATAATAACTCATGATTTTAACTCATGATAATAAGTCATGAAATAATAACTCATGATTCCACAATTCCTAATGCTATTGGGCATCTTTTCATGGGTTTATTGGGCATTCATATATTTGGTGAAATGACTGTTGAATTTGTGTGTGTGTGTGTTAAAATTCGATTGTTTTCTTATGGATGTGAAAGAGTTCTTTTTATCTCTGGATTTAAGTCCTTTTTCAGATACAGTATTGGCAAATATTTTAATCTGTAACTTTTTCACTTTCATGGTCATGTCTTTTGAAACACAAAAGTTTTTAATATTGACAAAGTCATTATTTTTTATCTCTTATCCCTTAAGCTTTTGATGCCATATCTAAAAAATACTGATACAAGGTCACAAAAATTTACTTGTTTTCTTCTAAGATTTTTGTCTATACTTCTAACTCTTGAATTTAGGCCTAGAATACATTTTGAGTTAATATCGTATATAGTGTGAGGTAAGGGCACAAATCTATATGGATATTTAATTGCTCCAGTACCTTTATTTATACATTAAATTGTCTTGACACCTTTGTCAAAAATGACCATAAAATCAGTTGATCATAAATAGGAGGGTTTTCTCTCAACTCTATTTCATTGCTATATAGGCTATCCTTATGCAATACCATATTGCTTTGATTGTTGTTGCTTTGTAGTAAGTTTTGATATCAAGAAATATAAATTTTACACCTTTGTTCTCTTTCAAGACTCTTTGGGCTCTTTAGATTCTTTGATTTCCATATGAACTTTAGGAATGTTAATTTCTATAAAATACCATTTGGAAATCTTCAGGGAATTTCTCTGAATCTTTGAAGCATAGCATTTTAAATCTTTAGAATTTGAAATTGAATGCTTTTAGAAGAGGCAGTTGCTTTCCAATTTGCCAAGATCACCACCACTTTTTGTTTTATTCCAGATTGTTTTACATACCACAGGACCCATCTGGTCCCTGAATAATTGGCATGAACTCCTGTTCTCCGCTTAGGAATGGCAAAATAAGAAATGGAGTAAGAAGGATAAAGATTAGGGCACTCCACATGCAGAAAAATGAAACTGGATCATTTCCTTACAACACACACAAAACTAGATTCAAAAAGGATGAAAGACCTCAATATGAGAAAGGAATCCATCAAAATTCTTGAGGAGAACACAGGCAGCAACCTCTTCCATCTCAACCGCAGCAACTTCTTCCTAGGAACATCCCCAAAGGCAAGGGAAGCAAGGGCAAAAATGAACTATTAGGACTTAATCAAGATTAAAAGCTTTTGCACAGCAAAGGAAACAGTCAACAAAACCAAAAGACAACTGACAGAATGGGAGAAGATATTTGCAAATGACCTACCAGATAAAGGGCTTGTATCCAAAATCTATAAAGAGCTTCTCAAACTCAACACCCATAAAACAAATAACCCAGTCAAGAAATGGGCAGAAGACATGAACAGACATTTCTCCAAAGAAGACATCCAAATGGCCAACAGACACATGAGAAAGTGCTCAACATCACTCGGCATCAGAGAAATACAAATCAAAACCACAGCGAGATACCACCTTACACCAGTCAGAATGGCTAAAATCAACAAGTCAGGAAA
>LNAC01000120.1:2293938-2445966 GCA_002007465.1 Ailurus styani
CCCTCCTACACTGTTGGTGGGAATGCAAGCTGGTGCAGCCACTCTAGAAAACAGTATGGTGGTTCCTCAAAAAGTTGAAAATAGAGCTACTCTATGATCCAGCAATTGCACTCTTGGGTAAAGATAACAAAGGTAGTGATCTTCAGGGTCATATGCACCCAAATGTTTATAGCAGCAATGTCCACAATAGCCAAACTGTGGAAAGAACCTAGATGTCCATCAACAGATGAATGGATAAAGAAGATGTGGTATATATATACAATGGNGAAATCTTGCTATTTGCAACAATGTGGGTGGAACTAGAGGGTATTATGCTAAGTGAAATAAGTCAATCAGAGAAAGACAATTATCATATGATCTCTCTGANCAGGTCGGGGGGTCATGGGGGTAGGGAGGGAAAAATAATGAAACAAGATGGGATTGGGAAGGAGACAAACCATAAGAGACTCTTAATCTCAAAAAACAAACTGAGGGTTACTAGAGGGTGGGAGGGTAGGGATAGGGTGGGTGGGTTATGGACATTGGGGAAGGTTTGTGCTATGAAAGGTGTAAGCCTGATGATTCACAGACCTGTACCCCTGGGCAAAAAATAAAATTAAAAAAATGGAAAAAAAAAAAGACCGGGGCACTCTAATCTTATTGACAAACAGTTATCAGCAAGCACTTATTCCTAAGGATAGAATTTAGGCTAATATTACTAAAGATTTTTAGTAAGTGTCTGAATAAAAACTGGCAGTGAATCCTCAGAAGTTAATGTTTTAGTTCATTTATTGGGTATCAATTACATGTTTGATATGAGACATTTTGCATATGCACACTCTTATCTATATAATACATCTGCAAAGTAAGGATTATTGTTTCTGTTCTATACATAATCATTAGACAAGACCTGTATTTTCTCAGTAATTCAGATGCATTTTTGCCTTTACTTGGATGGCAGTGTTTCTATCCCCTGAAATCCCATGGTGTTTTTTCTGGACCCTCTTAGAATGTATAGAAATACTTCACCTTATTTTACCCATTTATGTAGACATAATGCCTCTTACTAACTGGAAATTTTTGAGGGGACAGACCCTAGAGGACTCATCCACAAACTGTGCCTTCTACAGTAAAGATTAAACATTGGAGTGCATTCACATTTGTTACATGGGCAAGTATACCAAATGACAATTGATGTTTTAATAGGTTTATTTTTCTAAACATGAAGAACTTTGGGTCTCATTTTACACTTATTTCCAATAAAAACTCTAGCAAATTTTAAATATAACATCTTAGAGAATTTGGGCTACTGAAAAAATTCCTTTGATAAGCTGACAATCATGTTCAAATAAGATTTAACATGTAGAATTTCAAAACTCATTTTCAGATTGTGATTATATTTTATGTGGCCTTCTTTACTGTCATATTTAAACTTTTTTTTTCAGGATTGTTTTGGAGCTCCCTAAAGTGTTCCCCACACAGCACATGTATCATTCTCCTTTCTTGGTAACCTTACCATATGAGTTCATGAGAATGAACTTCTCCATTGCTCTATAATTATCCACATAACTGCTTTGTCTCTGACGCTGCTGAGTTCTTATTCTTCTGAAGAGTGGTTTGGGAGTGAAACTGTGATTATGACTTTATTTACCAATTGGTAAATCAAGGGTAGTTTTACGGGATTTTAAAGTTAAATACCAACATTGAACATTAAATTGCTATAGTCTCAATGGTTAATTTTAAAGTTTGCTTTCTTGCTCTGAGAACATTTTGAGATTATAGCAGGAAATACTTAAGGATTCCTAGGTCCAAATAAGGATTCCTTGGTCCAAATGAGCCAAACCATGGAGCACATCTTATTTCAACATGAATCCTGAGCATGTAACATAGTACCTAGTATACGTTTGTGCTTAATTAGAAAGCATTTTTTTCTTCATCCTTCTGTTTTTCTTTTTCGTGTTTTACTTCTTAGCTCAAAGGTCTCTAAAATCTTGGACTTACCGGGTTTCACATGAAAATAAAACTATTGTTAGATATTAGAGATCATGCAGTCACCTTGCTCCCACAGGGTGATTTGAGTATCTCAGGATACTGAGAAAAACTTGAGCCCCCTTTCTGGTTATGCTGTTGCCATCACATGGTCAGGAGCTAAACTTAGCTCTTCTGTTCCTATTTTGGAAGTGCCTCTAAGGATGGATGTCAGACAGCTAGGATGACTGAACATCTAAAATCTATTCAAATATAAGTATTATAGGATGTTCTCTCATTTAATCATTCAAGAGATAAATATGGACCATCTACAATGTGCCAGTCTTGGTGTTGGAAACTGGGGATAAAAAAATGAAGATACAGTCTTTGTCCTCAAGAAGCTTACAATACAATCGGGCAGGGGAGATAACAGACTCTAACATGTGGTGATTACTATATTAGAGTGAATAATGTACTCTGGAATTGGAGAAGGGAGTGAAAAATGTTACCTGAAGGCTGGGGAAGCATTTTTATTTTCTTGGTGTGCATAGTCTTTTGTCACTGGAAGCCCTGAGGACAATTCTTACACATACTCATTTGGTGGGATAATATTTGTAAAATATTTTACTGTCCTCAGATTATAAGGAAAATGATTCATATGGCATAGCAGGACATGAAGCACCAGCTTAACACTGGATTAATACTTTTTAAGTATTTACAGTCGTTGCTGTGAAATGACCTTGAAGGATTCTAATTTACTTTGTGACAGTGGATGCAAATAGAAGCTTGCTGGACAAACAACTGTTTCATCTCGACCCAAGAATCTCCCCACCAACCCCAATTTGCTACTATTAAGAAAACCTTTTTTCCCTACTTTCCCTTTTGTCTCTCCCTTTCCCTCATCTTGTCCTCTCCCCTTCAAGTATTTTTTGAGCCCTTGCCCTGTGTTAGAATGTGTACTAAGTACCGAGCATACAAAGATGGCAAAAAAGAGTCTAGCAAAGGAGACAAGTCTACTCTAGTCACTAGGACATATGCTTTAATAGAAGTATGTGTAATATGCTAGGGATGCTTTAAGGAACAATTATATATGCCTCAGGGGAATTCAGCAAGTTTTATGAGAGGAGGTGGTATTTGAACAAGGTTGTGACAGACATGCATTACTTCTTATATAAAAATCTAGTGACCTAATTAGTATCTGGACAATTATAGCAGTCTATGCAATTGTGAGGGGAGTCTTCATAAGAATAATGTGCAGATTACAAATACCCAAAGAAAATGAAAACGTTCATTCAAAAAAAATATGTTCTTCTGTTTATTGCAGCATTATTTGTAATGACTAAGATATGGAAGCAACTGAAGTATCCTGTTGATAGACAAAGATGTGTATACACATACAACGGAATATTGTGGTGTATACGTATACAATGGAATATTGTGGTATATACATATACAATGAAATATTACTCAACCATAAAAAAGAGTGAGATCTTGCTATTTGCAACATGGATGGACCTAGAGGGTAATATGCAAAGTGTAATAAATCAGACTTAAATCACTTATATGTGGAATCTGATAAACCAAATAGAAACAGACCCATAAACACAGAAAAAGCTGGTGGTTGCTAAAGAAAAGGGATTGGGGGGAGAGGCAAAATGGGAAAAGGGGAGTGGGAAGTAGAAGTTTCCAGTTATGCCATGTAGGTCATGGGTATGAAAGGTATAGCAAAGGGAATATAGCCAATGATACTGAAATTGTATTGTAACAGATGGTAGCTGTACTTCTGAGTATAACATACAGATTTGTCAAATCACTATGTTGTACAACTGAAACTAATGTAACATTGTATGTCAACTATACTTCAATTAAAAAAAAATTCTATCCCTGAAATCCTTATACTCAATATAGAATTATTTCATAAATGTTCTTTTGAAGCATTTTTTTAAAAATGAAAGCTGGATTGGCTGAGTTTTCTTGCAAATTCAGTGCAATTGGGATTAACATTCTTTGTGCTTGATGCTCTTTGAAGCATAAAGGGCTACTAAATGTTTTTGAAATGCAATTCTAATAGAAGGGTAGTCTCCACAGCATTCACATAAGATCATACAGTCTGTTTAGGTCCAAATCCAAAGGACACTATTCAGAATGAATGACCATAATATGAATTTTTTAATGAGTTGGGCAGTACAACAGTTATGATAGCTTCTGAGATAATCTCTTATTTGGCTCCTTTTTGTGTTTTGCATATGTATATACATCTACATCTACATATATATGTGCATATGCATATATAGATATATATTTTTCTATATTTTTTGTATTTACATACATATATAAATATGGAAAACTATACATATCTTAAGTGTATAACTTAGTTATCACAAAGTGAACATACCAATGTAATAAACTTGCAGACAAGAAACAGAACTATGCTGAAATATTTCCATAAATTTCCCCTTATGCCCTTTCTATTTGTTACTCCCACAAAGCTAACCATCCTGATTTTGAACAGCATTAATTAGCTTTGCCTGTGTGTATATGAGAGTTTTAATTAGCTCTACATTTTTAATGTATTTTTTAAGTTTAATTAACATGCAATTTTATATTAGTTACAAGTGTAGAACTTATTGATTCAACAATCCTACATATTATTTAATATGCTTACCAGGATAGGTATAGTCGTTTTTCGTCACCATACAACTTTATTGGAATATTATTGGTGATATGCCCTATCCTGTACTTCTCATTTGTGACTTATTTTATGGTAGTTTTTTGGTGGAGTCTTTACATTTTCTGTATATATCATGCCATCTGCAAATACTGATAGTTTTACTTCTTCCTTACCTATTAGGATGCTTTTTATTTATTTTTCTTATCTGATTGCTGCAGTTAGGACTTCTGGTACTATGTTAAGTAAAAGTGGTGAGAATAGACATCCTTGCCTTGTTCATGTCTTAGAGGAAGAGCTTTCATTTTTCACCAGTGAGTATGATGTTAGCTATGGGTTTTTCATACATGGCCTTGATTACATTGGGGTATGTTGCCTCTAAACCACTTTGAATTTTTATCATGAATGGATGTTGTATTTTGCTAGATGCTTTTTCCGCATTTGTTGAGATGATCACATGGTTTTTATCTTGCCTCTTGTTAATGTGATGTATCACATTGATTTGCAAATATTGAACTACACTTTCATCCCTGGAATCCCACTTGATTGTAGTGAATGATTTTTTAAAATGTATTGTTGAATTTGGTTTGCTAATATTTCATTGAGGGTTTTTGCATCTATGTTCATCAGAGGTATGGGCTTTGGCCTGTAATTTTCTTTTATCATAGTGTCTGTCTGGTTTTGTTATCAAGGTAATGCTGGCTTCATAGAATGAATTTGAAATCTTTCCTTCCTTTTTTCTTTTTCTTTTTGACTACTTTGAGAAGACTAGGTATAACTCTTCTTTAAATATTTAAATATTTGGTTAAATTCAACTGTAAAGCCATCTGGTCCTGAACCTTTGGGGATTTTTTGATTGCTGATTCAATATTACTAGTAATAGATCTGGTCAAATTTTCCATTTCTTCTGGATTCAGCTTTGGAAGAATATATGTTTCTAGGAGTTTATCCATTTCTTCCTTGTGATCCAATGTGTTGGCATGTAATTGTTCATAATATTTTCCTATAATCTTTCATATTCTGTGATGTCATTTGTATGTCTTCTTTATTTCTTATTTTATGCATTTGAGTTCTATTTTTCATGATGAGTTTGGCTAAAGGTGTATCAATTTCGTCTATCTTTTCAAAGAACCAGCTCTTGGTTTCATTGATCTTTTCTATTTTTTTGTCTCTAGTTCATTTTTCTGCTCTAATCTTTATTATTTCCTTCCTCCTCCTAGCTTTCAGCTTTGTTTTTTCTAGCTCTTTTAGACATAATGTTAGATTGTTGGAGATTTTTCTTGCTTCTTGAAATAGGCCCATATTGCTAAAAATTTCCCTCTTAGAACTGCTTTTGCTGTGTCCTAAAGATTTTGTACTGTTTTAACCTTCATTTGTCTTCATGTATTTTTTGATTTCCCCTTTGATTTCTTGGTTGATCCATTGGTTGTTAGAATCATGTTGTTTAGCTTCTATGTGTCTGTTTTTTCCAGTTTTTCTTGTAGTTGATTTCTAGTTTCATACTGTTGTGGTCAGAGAAGATGCTTGATAAGATTTCAGTTTTCTTAAATTTACTGAGACTTGTAGTTTAACATATCTATCCTGGATTCTATGTACACTTGAAAAGAATGTGTACTCTGCCATTTTGGGATGGAATATTCTGTACATATCTGTTAGGGCCATCTGGTCTATCATTCAAAGCTGCTATTTTCTTGTTGAAAATCTGTCTGGATGATTTATCCATTGGTGTAAGTAGGGTGTTAAAGTCCCTATTGTATTAGTGTCAATTTCTTGCTTTATATCTATTGATATTTTCTTTATATATGTAGGTACTCCTATGTTGGGTTCAATGATATTAATAGTTGTTATATCCTCATTATCTTGATGTTTTTATCATTATATAATGCCTTTGTCTCCTGCTACAGTCTTGGTTTTAAAGTCTGTTTTGTATAAGTATTATTATCCTAGATTTTTGTGGTTGTTGTTGCTTCCATTTGCATAGAATATATTTTTCCATCCCTTTACTTGTAGTTCACTTGTGTCTGTAGGTCTGAAGTGAATTTCTTGTAGGTAGCATATAGATGGATATTGTTGTGTGTGTGTGTGTGTGTGTGAGTTTTCCATTCCATCACCCTATTTCTTTTGATTAGAACACTTAGTCCATTTATATTTAAAGTAATCAATCTGGTTGTTTTCATAATTTTTCTGTGTTCCTTCTTTTGCTTTTCTTCTCTTGGGGTTTGATGGCTTTACTTAGTATTACACTTTCTTTATTTTTGTTTTTTGTGTGTGTGTGTGTATATATATAAATGTGTGTATATAATTTTTTAAAATTTATGTTCAGTTNGTGTGTGTGTGTGTGTGTGTGTGTATATATATAAATGTGTGTATATAATTTTTTAAAATTTATGTTCAGTTAGCAGACATATAGTACATCATTAGTTTTTGATGTAGTGTTCAGTGATTCATTAGTTCCATATAACACCCAGTGCTCGTCACAATACATGCCCTCCTTAATACCCATTACCTGGCTACCCAATCCCCCACCTCCCTCCCTTCTGAAACCCTTAGTTTGTTTACAAGACTCAAGAGTCTCTCATGGTTTTCTCCCTGATTTCTTCCTCTTCAGTTTTCCCTCCCTTTCCCTATAGTACTTCATGCTATTGCTTATGTTCCACATATGAATGAAACAATATAATTGTCTTTCTCTGCTTGAATTATTATTATTTTTTAAGATTTTATTTATTTATTTGACAGAGAAATCATATCACAAGTAGGCAGAGAGGCAGGCAGAGAAAGAGGAGGAAGCAGGCTCCCCACTGAGCAGGGAGCCCAATGCGGGCCTCGATGCCAGGACCCTGAGATCATGACCTGAGCCGAAAGCAGAGGCTTTAACCCACTGAGCCACCCAGGCACCCTCTGCTTGAATTATTTAATTTAGCATAATACTTTCCAGTTCCATCCATGTCAATGCAAGTGATGGATATTCATCCTTTCTCATGGCTGAGTAATATTCCATTGCATGTATGTACCACTTCTTCTTTACCCATTCATCTGTTGAAGGGCATCTCGGCTCCTTCCTGTAATATATTTTTGATTTGTGGTTACCATTAGGTTCATATATAATATCCTATGAATATGACAGTAGTTATTAAAACATGGTCATTTAAGTTTCAACACATTCTAAAAAAACGAAATTTTTACTACCCTTCTGTTTTATTTACATGATATAACATTTTAAGAATTTGTATATCCCCTTTAAAAATACTTTTATAGATGTAGTTGATTTTACTTTTGCATTTTAACTGGCTTTAGAGGTGATTACTACATGTATTATGTTTGCTTTTACCTGTGAAATTTCTCATTTCATAATTTTCTTCTAGTTATGGCCTTTGGTTTCCAGTTAAAGAATTCCCTTTAACATTTCTTGTAAGGCTGGTTTACTGATAATGAACTCGATTAACTTTTGTTTGTCTCCTCATTTTGTCAAATTCACTGTGTTTGTTTCTATGCATTAGGTAGGTCAGCTATATCTCTTGGTCTTAAAAGCAGTGACCTTGCATAGAAGAGGTCCTGTGGTGCCACATACTCTAATTCCCCCTGCTCACAAGAATAAGGTGCTTGGGGAGCATCCCCTAGTGTCACACACAAGTAGTGTGGGCTACTTGTGCCCCAGTGGTTTGTGTAAGCCATGATTGCCTTCAGCCCAGCTGGCTGTGGTGACCTGCTTTACCTGCTTTGGGTGAACTGGGCAGGGTTGGGCCCTCTGCTGTTGAGTGACATGTATGAGGATGCCATAGGCTTTTTGGTGGACAGGACGTGCTCCTTGCACAGCCAACTAAAAGACTGGGCTGCCGAAGCTATAGGCATGCTGGTGTATTGAGTTATCTCCCCTTCTCTTCAGCTCAAGAATCCTTTGGGAGTAGTGGTACAAGTTCCTGCCACATGTTCCTGCAGCATCTGCTTTGGAGGAATGCCTACCAAGGTAGTCAGTTGAATGAATGGGTCTACAGGGTAACAAGGTGGGGGTAGTGGTAGATAGAAAGTGTTATCTAGGCTGGGGAATAGAAGAGAAATTGTATCTGCCACCATTTTTTTTCCTGAAGAAATCCCCTGAAAATCCCTCTCCCTTCAGCATGTGTCCTAAGATTAGCCAATAAATCTCCTCCATGTATATCTCAGGCACTTTTCAAACTGCTGTTTCTTGTTGTTTCTTGAGGCAAGTTATTTATTTTGCTTGTTCTTTAAGGATGGGGACTCCATTTCCTATTTTATACCCTGGCTCTCCTGAAGTTAAGCTCTGCTGTTTTTCAAAACCAGATATTATGGGGTCTAGTCCCTTTGTGGGTCCCCATTGCCAAGGGTAACTGGTATGGAGTCTGATCCTCTTATTTGTGGTATCCCTCCTCTTTGTTAGTCTTGCCCCAGGTTTGTTTCCCAACTGTTTGTCTTTCTCTCCTTCCTTTTTTAATGTGGCCTCTTCTCTAATGATTAAGAAGTCTGTTCTGCCAGTCTTCAGGTAGTTTTCAGATTAAGTTGCATAGACGTAGCTGTTTTCTCAGTATGTCCATGGAATAAGGTGGGTTCAGGATCCTCCTATTCTGTCATCTTCACAGTAGCCCCCAAAATCTTTGATATATTTTTTAATGCTTGCTCTGAGGTTTGGAATATACATCTTTAGCTTTATCTTAGTCTATGTTTAAGTAATATACCATTTCATTGTAATATTAAAATCTTACTGCTGTATACTTGGATTTTTTTCCTTCTGTCCTTTATAATTCTATTTTTAGAATTCTTATCTGTAAATGGGTTTTAAGCTTCAAATACATCATTATTACATTTTGTAGACAATGCTATTTTATAGAAATTTAACAATGGGAAAACAAATACCTCTGGGATTATCTCCTATTTAGCCTTTCTAGGTAACTTCATTTCTTTGTAGAGATTCAAATTTCCATTTTCTGTTCTTTTCCCACAGCTTGAAGAATCTCCTTTAGTATATTTTGTGTTGCAGGTATGCTGCTGATGAACTCTTTGTTTTTGATAGTCTGAAATTATATTTCTTTTTTCTTTATTTTTGGAGGATAATTTTTGCTGGGCATAGAATTCTAAGTCAGTTTCTCTTTATGTTTTAGCACTTCAAAAATATTGTTCTGTTGTTTCGTGGCTTCCATTATTTCTGATGTGGAGTCAATATTGATTCTTTGTATATTTTTCTCTCAAGTTTATTTTAAGATTCTCTTACTGATAGTGAATAATTTTACTAGATGCATTCTTATATTTTGCTTTGTATTCATCCTTAAGGTTTATTTAACCGTTTGGATATGAGGTATATAATATCAAACTTGGAAATATATTAACCATTACCTCTTTAATAATTTTTCTGCCTCTTCTATTCTAAACACCAGTTATATGTATATTAGACCATTTATATTATTCCACACGTCACGTGTCATTTCTTTTAGCTGTGAGTGTATGTGTACATTTATTTTGCATAGTTTCTATTGCACTGAATTAAAATTTACTGGTATTTCATTTTCCAATGTCAATTTTCTGTCAAGACCACCCAGTGATATTTTTTATTTTGGGTATGAACCTAAATGAACTACTATTCCATTATAACGGAGAATGAAATTCTTCCATTTGTTCCAACAGGATGAACCTAGAGGGTATAAAAGTGAAATAAGTCAGAAAGACAAATACTGTATGATTTTGTTTACATGTGGAATCTAAAACAAACAAACAAAAAACAGATGAGACTGACACATATAGGAATAAAACTGTTGCTTGTCAGATTGAAGGAGGGTTAGGGCGCCTGGATGGCTCAGTGGATTAAGTCTCTGCCTTCGGGTCAGGTCATGATCCCAGGGTCCTGGGATCGAGCCCTGCATTGGGCTCTCTGCTTGGTGGAGAGCCTGCTTCTCCCTATCTCTCTGTGTACTTGTGATCTCTCTCTGTCAAATAAATAAATAAAATCTTAAAAAAAAAAGATTGAGGGGGGTTTAGTTGATGGGCGAAATAGGTAAAGTTGATTAAGAGGTATAAATTTCCAGTTATAAAGTGTGTTATGGGAGTGTAATGTACAGCATAGGGAATATATACAATAATACTTAATAATTTTTATGGTGACAGAGGGTAACTGAACATAGGGGTCATCTCATAATATATAAATATATTAAATTATTATGACACATACCTGAAATTAATAGGATATTGTATGTCAATTATAATTTTAAAAATACTTGCAGTTAAATTATCAGCATTTGTATTTTGAAACTTGATGTCTTACCTAGGACAGAAAAGTTGAGACAATATATATTATAAAATTAGCATATTTACATTTTACCTATTGATACACTGTGATATGAGGGAATTTGAATATTTAAAATCAAAGTTAGGCTTAAAATTTTCTCTTTTTTTTGCTATTTATTATTTCAACTTAATATTTTACATACAATCATAAAGTAAACACTTCTTGGTGGGTTGTTTCTTTCACTTAGTATTGCTTGTAAGATTCATCCATATTTTGTGTGTTCACTCATTACTTTATAGAATTACATAAATATATCATAATTCCTCCAGGCTACTTTTAATGGGCTGCTTATAAGATTTAACTCATAACAGACAAGGAAAGAAAACTAGTATTTGTAGAACTATATGACAAGTGATTTCTTCACAATGTAGTGGCCAGTGATATAGTATTGTTAAGGTCCAGGCATTGTTGTAAGTACCTGACATATATGAATTCACTTAATCATCACAACTATCTTATAGAGTAAGCGATCTTATTATCATCACCCAAATTTCCACATCGAGTTACTGAGGCAAGATTAAATTCCTGGGCCAAGGTCCCACATAGAAATCATATGACCTGGTATTTGAATGCAGGCGGTTGGTTTTAAAGGACAAGGTCTTAATTTTGTGATATTGCCTGTGCATAAACAAGCCATTAAACTTAAACTCATTTAGTTATTATTACTTCTAAATGCTATCTCCATTTTATAGTTTAATAAACATACATGTAGAGGTTGTCCAGTGGATAAGAGTCAGGTCTGTTGCTCTTCTGTTTCCTATTTTATATCTTTTTTTCAAGGTTTTTTATTTCACTTTTTATTTTAAAATAATTATAGGTTTACAAGGAGTTTCAAAGATAGAACAAAGAGGTCCCATGTACTTTTTGCCTTGTCTCCTCAATGATAGTGTTTTTTATAAGTAAAGCTCGCTGTCAAACCAGGAAATTGATTTTGATGTGGTCTACAAACCAAGCTTTTTATATATATATATATATATATATATATATATGTTTCTAAACACTCCCAAAGTTCAGACACACAGAGTGAGACAGTTCTCTTTTCTATAGACAAAGGGGAACAAAAAATAAAACAAAGAGTGTTGTGATTCTAGGAATCAAACCTGCATACCTTCATACCTTTAAAAAATTTTTTTTCCATTTCACCCCTGATAGCTTAATGGTGAAACTGGCCAGCAAAATGTTCTAAGACAGTGTAACCCGATTATATACTAAAATCTCACTTCCATAAAAGGAGATGAGTTAAGCTGTGAATCTGTAAAGATACAGACAGAAGTCCTCTCAGTGCATGAAAGCAATCCCTATGTGAGAAATTACAGAATGGGATACCAGGTTCTGAAACCTTTTGCAGGAGTATTGCTTGTCCAGCATGCCTCAGAAAATTGATGGCTGGCCTTTCTAAATGTTTTCCATTCAGTCTGTAGTAGAAACTTCTGCTCTGTGGCATTACAATTCTAAAGATCTTTTCATGGAATTCACTAAAAACTTAGATTCATTGCTCGGAAATGAGTATAAAACCACTTAGTCTATAAGGCAAGAGAGACCTGTATTTGCTCTTGTTAGGCCATAAAGCAATCTCACCTCAGATACTCCAATAGCTACAGCTGCATAAGAATGAGAATTGTGTTATGTTCACAAAAATAAATCTTGGAAGCTTTTCCCAAGACGGAAGACTAAGACCAGTCCCATGTTTCTTTCAAATTTGAAAACCAAATTCTTGCCTCTATTTAATCCAGAGCCTGTATGATTCTGCCCAGTCCATCCATTTACTCATTTTTTTTTTTGCATTTATAGAGCACCTTTCCTTCAAAGCAAAGTCTTTGTCAGACATGCCTCTTAGAGCAAAATTTGATCACAGGGATGCTGTGGAGCAGGCAGGCTAAACAGAATATCAAACACTCCTTTGTTATTGGAAACAGAAGTGAGTTTCCAGGATCTTTAATGTGGAGACACTTATTTCACTTTTTTAAAAGCATGATTACTGTAGGAAATTTCTAAAATCTTGGAAAGAAGTGAAATCTTTTGCATTCTTTATTATAAAATACTGGCAGTCCTAAACAATAATGCCTTTGTTACTAACTTGTAACAGTTCTGTAACAAATTAAAGTAGGAAAAGTTCCCTATTTGCCAATTTAAACAAGATAGGAAAAGAAAAAAGTAGAAACATCTCTGGGTCATCGGAATTGGGTTTTGGCAGATTTGCAGACATTTTGATTTATAGATATATCTGTCTTTCCAAACTGTGTCATACCTCCTTTCCCCAGCACACTCCAAAAAACCATCAAGCAAAGTTCAAAACTTTGAAAACATGTTGCAGAATGCTTTTGTTGGGGAACGCAGTCTCTCTGACCTATATGATGACAGTTAGGGGATAGTAGCACGGAGCTGCAGACATTCCCATCTCTCCACTCTTGCCCTGATAGCACATTACCATGGGATAAACACAGAGGTGCTTTAAGATATTGCCAGAAGAGGCTGAAGGGATAGGGGATCCAGGAATATTGTAGGCCAACGAACATGAAGCCAAGAGTCTGGAAATGACTTCTAGTCTAGGTCCACTGATACTTGCTGTGTGACTTTGGATAACTTATTTATCCAAAAATAAGGGCCATGCTATCGATGGCCCTTAGTTTCCAAATATCCACCACTATATAGAGGTTAAATAACACACACACACACACACACACACACACAGTCATTAAAAGAAAGGGACATCCAGTTACCTAAATAATGACAGGTGCAAAAAGTAAGTACAAAAGTAAAATCAAAATTTTTGTTTTTATTTGGTGAAATAGCCTTTCATTGAATTGATAGGAGACTTTTGTTGCTCCTATATTGCCATTTAGCAAATTGATACTGATATTTTTGGGGGGCAGGAATTGTCTTGTTCATATATTCAAATAACATTAAACAACATATAGCATTTCTAAGTACTTAATTTTTTGTGTGATTACTGAATAAATGAATTTATACAGCTCAATTAGGTATGATATTCTTGAAACTTATGACTGATAAAGGAATATCATTCAAATATCACGTTGGAAGGAAATTAGAAAGTTTTTGAGTTTGTTTGTGGTTTGTTTTTTTTTTATAAGGTGGGACAAATAGAGAACATTACTGATTTAATGCAATATTTCCAAATGAAGAATGTTTCTTGGAAGTAGCTTTTGTTCTTTGAGACTATAATTTAGTAAATTCTAATTTTTCTTCTGGCAACAATTCTTTTACTGATTTGAAGTGCAAGGATTTTACAGAAGTTACAAATCGCATTTAAAAAAAAGTCAAAATCAGATTGTCTACATTATTACTCTGCCTCTTGAAGCTATAGGAATGTGGGTCTTTCTGCTGAGCTGGAAGACTTTTAGTTTTAGTGGAAGATATGTCAAGAAGATGCTGATGATCACAATTCATTTCGGGGGCTTAAGTAACATAGTTGAAACATATGGAAGATAGAGCTGCTATCTCTCTCTGTGCCATAAATTAGGAATTTCCTTTAGTTCTTTCCCATATCGTTTGGGAGGAAAGTATTATATGTTCTAGAAATCTTTCAAACACTAATAACCTTCTTAAAGTCCTCTTACATCATAGAATCTCATAATTGGAAGGGACTTGAAATATTACATGACTAAAATACACCTAAAATAGAACTTCTTTTTATATTATCCCTGCCTATTTTTCTCTCAGGTGACAGGGAGCTCACTAATGTACAAATAGCCTACACAAGAAATTTAGTTGCAATAAAATTGTTTTTGTCTTGAGCTAAGATCTGATTATACTAATATTTTTCAATATTGATAGTTCATTTTTTTTATTTATTTATCTCAATATGTAAAGTCATAACCATTTCTGACCAAGGAATAGGCACTAGGTTACAAAGTTGGAAAGTTACGGCCTTTGATCTCGATGATCTTATAGTTTAGTGGGAAAAGGCACCATGGAAACAAATAATTACCATACGAAGAAAGATTGACTTAATGAGGGTACACAGCAAAGTGCAGTGAGTACTTAGTAGAAGGACTTAAATCAGCCTCAAGGGAGAGAGGAGGCATTATGAGTGTGTAATATTTTAATTGATGCTTAAAGAATAAGTTATATTGTAGGCAGGGAAATAGCATGTACAAGACCAAAATACTGGGAAAAATCTGTGTTGGGAGTGGCAGAAGGAGGAAGTTGAAAAGGGACAGCTGCAGAAATGGCTGGGCTCAAAGTATTGATTTCATCAAGGAGTTTGCGAAAATGCAAAATCTCACTCTAGACCTACTGAGTCAGAATCTGCAATTCAACTGGATCCCTGGGTGGTATTTCTGTATAAAGTTTGAGAAGCTCTCTCCAAAACAAAAGATTGGACAGGAATGCCCAACACTGAAGCGCAAAGCCCCAGAAGAAAACACCAGAGGTTCTTTTCACAGCTCAGTTGTTCAGAGGCTGAGAGAGGGGATGATTTCAGTTTAGATGCATTGAAGAGTTTGTTCTGACTGTGGAAATGTGACTGAAAAACCCATTATATATAGTACCTGAGAGCTCATGATGGATCATTTCAGCAACCATCAGATCATAGGAATGAATAAAAATTATGAGATTAGAGTATATTGCCTAAGAATGTAGGCAGCCTGCAACCAATTGATAGCAGATTCCTAATCATTGCCAAGACAGAACATTTTCAAATCCATTTCTTCAGTTTGAACCATGTGGTAGCTAGGCTGCAAACATGGCCTTGAACAATCCTCCCTCTTTAAATATATATACTACAATTCACATCAAGAGGTGGGTCTTATTTACCTTCTTCTTGAAACTGGAATTTCCTTGAGACTGGCTTTGCCAACAAGAGGGCATAAGAAGAGACACCCAATGACTTCCAAGCCCAGGCCTTAAGAGAATGAGCATCATGGGATACCTAGCTGACTCAGTAGGAAGAGCAAGCAACTCTTGACCTTGGAGCCATGAGTTCAAGCCCCATGTTGGCTGTAGAGGTTACTTAAATTGAGGTGGAAAAGCCCAAAAGGCCACCTCACTGGGATGGAGAGCCCCTGGGATAACCTGGCACTCCTCTACCAAGTCACTCCTGCATAGACAAAGACCTGTTGCGTGGCTCCATGCCAACCAGCGATGAGACCCCGCGAAAAACCTAAACAAAGACCTGTTGCGCAGCCCCGAGCCAATCAGCGGTGTGACCTTGTGAAAAATTCCTAGTTTGCCTATAAATGCCCTCCCTAATCGCAACCCGGTGTTCAGCCTTTGTGAAATGATTCCACTAGGCCCACCGGCGTTAATAAAGCTGTGTTCTCCCAGTCTCCGTGTGCCACTTGAGTTTTTCGGTCGCCTCTGAACTTCTGCAACATTTGGTTCCCTGACTGGGAAACCCAACTGCACTGTCCCATTGTGCCACCGGTGTGGGACTGGAGAGGGGCCGCGGAGGGCATCCTACCCCGGGATTAGGTGCACCCTGCTGATTTCGGCGGACCTGAGGCTGAGTTCTCCCAGACAGCCACAGCTCGCCTCCACCCTGTTGGACCTGTGATAGGAGACCAGGGACAACTGGCCGGATCCACCCATTGGACCAGGTAAGCCCCAGGGTCACTGTCCGAGTCAGACCTGCCCAGAGAGGCAGAAGGGGAGTTTGATCAACTCCCATTAGCCAGGGATACCCAGAGGGGGTTGTCCAACCTGCATGAATCTGAAGAGTGCCTGATTATATGAGTGTGTCTATATGGCTCCACTGCTTCGGCTACGGACCCTGAGTGGGCTGCACCCTGAGTCTCGCGGAGCATCATGCGGCATAACGGTCATCTACTCTGCAGAGTAGCCTGGTCTGGGGCTTATACGGATAGACCTTAGCTAAGATGCTCCTAAGTTCCCACAAGGGATGTGAGCAGGACAGCACCTGAAAGAAAAAAAAACCCCACCCTTTGTCTGTGACACCGTTCACAATGGGTGGGAAACCCAGCAAACCTACTGTCTTAGATTGTATGCTCAAGAATTTCAAGAAAGGTTTTAGTGCCAACTACGGGGTAGTTGACCCCAGGAAAGTTAAAAACCCTGTGCGAGCTAGAATGGCCTGCTTTTGATGTTGGCTGGCCCTCAGAAGGCATCTTAGACCTCCCCACCATCCAGCGAGATTATCACATAGTCACAGGAGACCTAGGAGACCCAGACCAATTTCCGTATATTGACTCCTCAGAAATAGTGAGGACCCTCCCCCCTTGGGTGCAGGTCTGTGTAAATGGCAAGGGACAGTGCAGGATTTTTGTTGCACGACCAACTAAGAGTACTCAAAATAAGGCCATTCACCAAAGGGACCCAGACGATGAACTCCCACCGCCCTATGGGCCTTTGGCTCTCCCTACTGCATCTCCGGCACTACCTACTGCACCTCAGGTGGGGCCCGGCACACCGCCGCCTTCCGTTTCACCACCGGACATATCCTCCCCACCTCCTCCTGCTCCAACGCCATCAGCAGCAACTCTGGCATTCCCAGCCCCATCAACGACGGCAGCTTCCCCACCACCACCTATTCCCCAGAAGCCAGTGACCCCGCAGCCAGCACCAGCCTCCTCGCCAACTGTTCCTGATGGGGACCCCTCCCCAGAACGTGAGCCATGAAGCATCACACGCTACCTTCGAACACGAGAGATCCCTGCTTACCAGATGCCCCTCTGAGAAACTCAAGGTCCTGATGTAATTGGAGCAGATGGCACCCTCCAACCAGGCAGATCCATTATCTACTACCAGCCCTTCACCACCACAGACCTCTTGAACTGGAAGCATCATACTTCCGCCTATTCGGAAAAACCACAGGCCATGATCAGCCTCATGGAGTCTATCTTCCAAACCCACCGACCAACCTGGGAGGACTGCCAAAACCTCCTTCACACCCTGTTCAACACTGAGGAAAGAAGAAGAATTCTCCAGGAGGCACATAAATGGCTGAAAGAGGTAATGCTGGTTGTCACTTGATACCCTGAGGGATGGGCCCAAGAAACTGTCCTGGACAACTGACCTGATTGGGACTTCAACACAGAGGAAGGCCGGGATGCTATCAAATGCTACCAGGACGCTATCCTGCGGGGCCTCCGCCAAGGTGCCAAAAAGCCTACCAACATGTCAAAAATGCCTGATGTGACCTAGGACGGAGAAGAGATGCCCGGTAATTACTATGAACGGCTCTGCGAGGCTTTCTGCATATACGCCATTTGATCCAGAGGCACCAGAAAATCAACGGATGATAAATGCAGCCTTCGTGGTTCAATCAGCTCCTGATATTTGCCACAAACTCCAAAAACTGGAGGGTTTCGCTGGGATGAGCATTACCCAACTACTGGAAATAGCAAACAAGGTGTACTGCAACCGAGACACCATAGCCAAGCAAGAGGCAGAAAAGAAGATGAAACAGAAGTTCACTCTGCTAGCTGCGGGCCTCCAACAAGGTACCCAAATATGTGAAACAACAGGACAGACAGAAGCACAACCTCAACAGCGCAGAACACTCAAAAAGGATCAATGTGCATATTGTAAGGAAACGGGGCACTGGAAAAACGAATGCCCAAATCAAAAGCACAGGTCACTCAAGTCCTCCATACAACCTGAGGCTCAGATGAACCAAAATCCTGACTTCATTGGACTAGCCAACATAGATTCGGACTGACGGAGACTGGGCTTGATGATGTTAGGCCCCCAGGAGCCCACGGTTGATATGAGTGTTGGGGGCCAGAAGATTACTCTCATGGTTACCATAACCATCATTGGGGCCACCGGAGATCAGGCCATGAGTCAACCAACCCTTCTATCAATCCCGGACCTGTAAATTGGGAGGGCATGTAGTCTCCCATGAATTTCTATATGTTCCAGATTGCCCACTACCACTTTTAGGAAGAGACTTACTTTCAAAATTAGGGGCACAAATTTCTTTCGAGCCATTGGGACGAGTGACCATGAATTTAAACCCCACTGAGCCTGGGATTATCATGTCCTTAAACACACCTCGAGACGAGGAATGGAGGTTATTTGAACAAGACCATCCTGAAGCCAACCCTGAGTCTTCCAGACCACAGGCCCTGAGGTATGGGCAGAAGACAACCCACCCGGGCTCGCCGTCCAGCGAGCCCCAGTCGTTATAGAATTAAAAATTGGGACTCAACCTCAGTGGCAGAGACAATATCCAATCTCACGGGAAGCTCACTTGGGCATACAGGCCCATCGGGAGCAACTGAAAGAGGCAGGCATTCTGATTGAATGCCAGTCTCCTTGTGGGGAGAACACCCCACCGCTCCCTGTCAGGAAACCTAATGGTGATACCGACCTGTCCAGGACTTGTGTGCTGTGAATCAAGTTGCCCAAACCCGGCACCCAGTGGTGCCCAACCCCTACACCCTCTTAAGCCAAATCCCATCAGACGCTGCCTGGTTCACCTGCCTCGACTTAAAGGACGCTTTCCTCTGAATTCTCCTGGCCCCAATAAGCCAGCCCCTTTCTGCCTTTGAATGGACTGACACCAGCACAGGGTGCCAAATGCAACTCACTTGGACCCGGCTCCCACGAGGATTTAAAAACTCACCAACAATATTCAGGGAAGCCCTGGCCTCTGACCTGGCTAACCTTCCCCGGGACCAGGCTGGCTGCACAGTCCTCCAGTATGTTGATGACCTCCCCGTCGCCAGCTCGACTAAAGAGACCTGCTGCCAGGCTACGCTCAACCTCCTACAACACTTGTCGAAGAGGGGATATCGAGTTTCTTGGAAAAAGGCTCAACTATGAGGACAAGAAGTCAAATATTTGGGATTCATAATAACTCAAGGGAAGCGAGCCCTCAGCATAGAACGGGAAGCTATAATAACTAGCCTCCCGCAGCCCATATGAACCTTTCGTTCATTCATTCATTCAGTTATGCTCCTAACCAAAGCATGAAAATTGTTCATGTTCTTAGTTGAATCTAATTTTCCAGTCATCCCATGTACCTCCATGAACTTCCTCTTCCTCCACAGTGATTTTTTTTTTTTTTTTGGTTCTGTCTACACTGAACAATCTTCTGTTCTCCACATCTTTGGCATTAAAGCCACTCCTCTATGCATTTTCCTGGGTTTTATTGTTCTGGGTTTTAAAGTTCAGGTGAGATACCACTTCCTTTGTTAAGGGTTTTTCTATACCACTACTCAGAGCTAATGGCCCACTTCCCTTGAATCTAGTGTCATTTTTAGCTATTTTCATGTATTTGAAGGCATATTTGCATACTTTGCACACAGTGTGTCTCTTAATCAACAAGAAAGAACAACATCAACAAAAAACAAAACAAAACAAAACAAAACAAAAAAAACAAAACATAGAGGTCGTGTTACTATTCCCATTTCATAGATAAGAAAACTAAGACCCATGGAAATTATGTAACTTGCCCAAAGTCATAGAGTTTTTATACTACAGAGCTAAATTTCTAGTCCAGACTTTTCTGACTCAAATGTTAAGGTAAATGTTAAGTACCAAATTATGTTATCTTTTTCTATGGAGCCCATTTTAGTCTCATTTGTACCTTTAATAGTCATTAAATAGCTGTCTCCCATTAGACTTGAAGTTCCTTGAAAGAGAGTTCCCACAGTAAATGCACTTAGCAAGGTATTCACTACTACTTTGCCTAGTGATTTGCCAAATTGATACACTTTAATCCAGGTTAGGGAGCTATGCCATTTAAAAGAACTTCCTATATGCCTTACATTTGTCCAAGAGGAGAGAGAAGAAAAATTACACCCCAGTGCTCCTTGACTTAAAGTTTATAATAAAACTGAAAAAGGAGACAGATGTTACTACTACCCCACCAGTATAGATGGAGTTAAAAAGAATTTGCTCTAGCAAAGCTCATTTTCCAATCAACCACTCTGTGTGCAAGCATTTCCCACATATTTTCTATTCCTTCTTTGTTAATGGGGACCAGTGTTCCCAAAGCTGATATGCATTGCTATGGCAGGTGTTAACCCAGGAAAGGAGGGGACAAAAGCACTTACTGCATGGTAGAGTGTAATAATAGACAACTTATTCACCTGGTGTTTACTGCATTAACATTCAGGATGAGCTCATTTTTCTGGCAATCAGCATGCTTACTCTAGGGGAAAAGAAAAATCAGTCTCCTTCCATCTTACACCACCCTGTTCCCCATCCTCTGTCCTCATGCAAGATCTTCCTTTATCCCAGTGTAAGTATTAGCAATGATAGCCCCGGAAATGTGGGAACTACATTATAATATATATATTGCCAAAGGGACAGATACATTTCTAGTAGGATACAGAAATACTGAAAACAAGAATACCTCAAGCGTTCTCCATTGTCTTTACCAAATGTCCCAAGTTTTATCCACCACAATTCAAAATTGATGTAAGCTCTGGATCTTCTCCTTAAGAAAAATATCCTCCAACAATATTTTACATAGTTTCAATGGGATGTTTCATGAACTACTGGGGATGCAAGGACTTGTTATTCATAATCATAGTCTTGGAGGATTAAAAAAAAGATTTCCTTGCATAATGTAAGAGGCCAATTCCCCTTTACAATATATGCCCTAACCACATGTCTTGAGTCATTTCTGGCCATCTCTCATCCTTCTCTTCATGTTCTAGCAGTTTCTGAGCTTTTTGAGTGTTCATGAAACTTTGTGGCTTCTCATGCATGCTCTGAGCTCTCCAGGGTTTGCCTACGTTGAATACTTATAACCAACTTTCACCTGGTTCAAGCACTAAGTACTTTGAAATCCTTTCCCACATTCTGGGCCAATTTAGTCTTTTCTTTCTATATATTCTGATTACATCTTCTAAAAATGACCATCAAACTGCACTGTAATTGCTAGTATATATCCTCACATAATAGTACTCCTTTAGGGCAAAAACCCTGTTTATACATTTTTGTATTCCTGTAACCTAATATCTAGAGGAACTGATCAAATTTTCTGTTCAAAAAAGGCTATAATGTAGCTATTTTAATAGCTAAATAGAACATTGAATGGACTGAATTTAAATCCTCTGGCAACTTCTAGCTAATTGGGCAAGGAGAGGGAGATCTGTAGTAAGAGGCAGCCATTTCCTCCAGGACCACACATCTTGGGGGATTCTGCAAAAGGGAGATAAAAACCTAAATATATGTGGTTGCCAGTGGCTAAGAGAAGGGAGTATAGGGAGTAACTGTTTAATGGGTAGAGGGTTTCAGCTTTGCAAGATGAAAAGCATCCTGGAGATACTGGTAGTGATGGTTGCACAACAGTGTGCAAAGCTACTGAACTATACACTTAAAAATGCATAAGAGGATTAATTTTATGTTATGGTATTTAAAATTTTAAGATAACAAAAAAATTGCAACTATGAAAGAAGATATTGACAAAAAATGGTACGTGTCCATAACAGCACCCAAGAGAAGAGCTAAGAAATCACTTTCAACTCTGGAGGCTTTGCTGCTGCGGGGTCTTAGAAGAATCACTTTACCTGTCGGAGACATAGAGTAAGATCATATTACTCTTAGCCAACTGTTTTTCTGTTTCTGCTGCCTGACCCTCCCGGTGCAACTTTTTTGGTATCTCTTTGGTTTCCAGGTCTGCTCTTCTAAACTTCTGTCAGTGGGATGGGTCCCTAATAACTTTTCAGTGAATGATTTCTCTGCTTAAGATAGCCAGTCTATTTCTTTTGCATGTAACCAAAAACACTGAGTAATAAAGATTTTTACTTAAACTAGTCTTTAAGGAGAGATCCTAAGAGGGGAAAGGCATCCAAAATAAGATGTAGGGACCTTGTAACCTTATCTCATCCTACATAGAGATTTTCTCTAAATAGACACTTTCAATTATTCCTGGGAAGATCTGAGGTTTTATTGAAATAAAGTTTGTATAAATCATCCTTCAAGATTCATCAGCTTTCACAAGTGTCATACTCTAATGCTGCGACATTCCCACTACTGCAATGCTTTTCTGACATCTCCCACAACACTCTTAGTTAAGTAACCAACTTGTCTTCAATGCTTTGTGGACTCATCTGTGTTCCTGACTCAACTAAGGTTTCCATGAGAAAAGAGATATATATTAAATATGTCTACCCTTTGTACCTAGGGAGTGGCTGGAATCTTGATCAGTAATGAAAGAATTAATGAGGAATGTGAGTGGATGAGTAAAGGAATTGCTGGATTCTGTTCACCTTTTAATTGATTTCCCTTTCCCCCTCAAGCTTTCTGGACTGCATACATTCTTTTTGAAGTCCTATTACCATAGTCAACATTTGCACCATAGCTAATAAATTAGCATCACTTTGAAAACAAAAATGATTCCATTTTGCACTTGGAATGTGGTCTGAGAATTAGAAAGGGCAGGGGTGTTACTTGCCCTGAGGCCTGGAAAGTCTCTTGGTGTTTTATTAGGTAACAATTTCTGTTTTTACTAGATTTGCTGGTCACTAGCCCCTGGGAACCTGAAGGAATGCCAAGAGTAAAAAAGAAAACAGCATGCTCCCTGCTACCTAGAGACCAAATAACCTCCTAACTAAGAGGTATCTATTATTGAAATTAGAGGCATCTATGATGGTAATTTTGAGCTTGGCTTCTTAAAGGGAAAAGTCAAGCAGAAGTAGGTCAATGTTATGACTTGGCTAGAAGCAATTGGTACCAGGTTCCCCTCCCGCTGGTCCTGCTTGTGGGGAAAGTCCTAGAAATGAGGGAGATAGAAATGTCTGTTTCTCAGGATGACTTTCTAAATCATGAATATCATAAAGGTAATCAGAAAATGAGTTCTCTTTTTAAAACATTGTATTCTATCATATGGTTTCACTTACTTGTGGAGCATAAGGAATAACACGGACGACATTAGGAGAAGGAAAGGAAAAGTGAATTGGGGGAAATCCAAGGGGGAGACAAAGCATGAGAGACTGTGGACTCTGAGAAACAAACCGAGGGTTTTGGAGGGGAGGGGGATGGGGGATGGGTGAGCCTGTTGGTGGGTATTAAGGAGGGCACGTATTGCATGGAGCACTGAGTGTAGTGCATAAACAATGAATCTTGGAACACTGAAAAAAATAAAATAAAATAAAATAAAATAGAACAACGAAAAAACCCCACAAACAAAACAAAACAACAATAAAAAATATTGGATTTAAAACATGTTAAAAACACATGTATTTCACAGAGACATTCAGAGAATGGATTCTCTTTTTGGTGATATGTGACTTAGAAAAGTAGCACTAATTTTTCAGAACTTTGAGGGTGATACGATGCTACAGGACTGGTCTTGTTCCTTCTTAAAACCCATATTGGGCTCTTTCATAAATCCTCCCTTCAGTTATGTTGGAAACCAGAGCAGCTCTGTATCCTAGACCATAATATAGTGGTTGGGGCATTAACTCAGGAGTTAGAAGATCTAGGACAGCCTCTATTTCCAACTTTAGCAGATAAGTAACTCTAGCTCAGTTCGTTAACATCTCAGAGCTTTGGTTTCTTGACTTCAAAATCAAGGATGTTGATAACTGTCCTACTTAATTACCTTTCTACCTATGCTTTTAAAAGCCCCAGAGGATGCAAAGTCTGTCACAATGTTTGGTAGGCACAAACACATTGTCAAAATGAAAAAGATAATGAGAATACTAATGGGGAGAGAGGAAAGGCTAGTTTTTTCTTTGTTCCCCAGTTGGCCTCCTGACAACCTCCAGAAAACCATGGCATCTTCAGAGGGAGGCTACAGAAAGTGTGGGGCAGAAAAACAAACATGTGGTTTGGTGATAGGTGGGTTTGGTTCAAATCATCAAGGAATCTATTTTCTGAACATTGATTTCTCTATTTGTAAAACAGATAATGCCTACCATAACAGGGTTTTTAAGTGCAGGAATAAATGAAATAATGGAACAAAACTGTGCCGGAAACATGGGAGGTCCTCGATTTTAACTTCTCTCTCTCTCCATGTTCACATTTTAAGTGGTTTGGGGGCAAGAGGAGTTGATAGAAATGGTGGAGATTCTGCTATGTGTTACCCATGGTCTCTACAGAAACTTGCCCAATTGATTTTTGACTGTTACTGGTAATTAAAGAATACTAAGAGGGGTTTCTCCGAGAAATAAGAAGTGTTGCCCGCCCCCCAAAAAAAAATTCCCTAAGAGAAAAATAGTACCATCAACAGTGAACAAGAGCACAAGTACACAAAGTCATCTAAGAGAGATATAACATGTTATTCTCCAGATGAAGGTTCTGACTTTAGTCTGATTAAATATATTTACTTAGTTTAGGGAAAGTTTAAGGGATAGTCGTCAAGCAACAACATAGAGGAAAAAACAGTTATGTAAGTAGCCAGTGGAATAGTCCTTTTTAGTTTAGTTCTCTAATGAAAAAAGTACTGACAAAGAGACTCCCAAGTATTATGGCTCCATTGGCAAGGTCACCCTCAAGTTCGGGAGGAGGGCTGTCTTAGTCTTATAGCAGGTAGCTCAGTATAGGAATTACATAGCTATATTACATATAGAAATTACTGCTGTGGGGCACCTGGCTGGCTCAGTCATTAAGATTCTGCCTTCGGCTCAGGTCATGATCCCTGGGTACTGGGATTGAGCCCCACATCGGGCTCTCTGCTCAACGGGAAGCCTGCTTTTCCCTCTCCCAATTCCCTTGTTTGTGTTCCCTCTCTCTCTTTCTCTGCCAAATAAATAAAATCTTAAAGAGAGAGAGAGAGAGAAAGAGAAAGAAAAAAAAAGAAAAAAAGAAATTACTGCTGTGTCATAACACAGACTGAGGTTTAAATCTTGGCCCTGGCATTTACTAGCAGAGTAAATGTGGCCAGGCTATTGAACTTCTTAACCTTCAGTTTTCTAATCTGCAAAGTGGGGATATTATTATACTCAACTCATAGGGCTATACCCCAGTAGGACCATAAGTCCCATCAATAAGCAATTCAGAAGGGGAAGTGTGGCGGGCCTGTCATGGTCCTTTCTGGCTTATTCAGAAACTTCAGTTTATTAGTTCATTAGACTAAATTCATAAAAAAATTGTTTCTTGAAATTTAGCAAGCCTGGAGGGCTTGTTAAAGCTCAGATTACTGAGCCTCACACCCCAGAGTGTCTGATTCAGTAGGTATGGGGGTGGGGGCCCAATAATTTGCATTTCCAACAACTTCTCAGGTGATGCTGATGTTGCAAGTCTGCAGACCTCATTTTGAGAATCACTGCTTTAAAGTGAGTAAGTGATATCCATTTTGGGATTTTTTTTTTTAAATGTGAAAACATTTATTGAGTGTCTGCCATGTTCAAGCACCATGCTGGATTTTGGGTATATAGGAATAAGCATCTACTAGGAGACAGGTAAGTATACCAGAATGCCAGTAATTGAAGAAATTAAATTGGCAAGNTTTTTTTTTTAAATGTGAAAACATTTATTGAGTGTCTGCCATGTTCAAGCACCATGCTGGATTTTGGGTATATAGGAATAAGCATCTACTAGGAGACAGGTAAGTATACCAGAATGCCAGTAATTGAAGAAATTAAATTGGCAAGCCAATTAAGCTACTTCATTTGGTTGGCCTTTCCTCTCAAGAAAATCTATATGGAAATTCAATCAGTCTGAGTAGCTTGTTTGGAAACTGTTAGGCAGAAAGATGTTGAATAATATTAATGAGCGGAACTGTAGTAGGAAAGGAATGCTTATGTCTCTCTGTCTACCTCTTTGACATTTAAACCTCTTTTGTTGCTTATTCCCCAGAAAGGAGTTTTTAGTCTTTTTAGTCAGATTGGATCCCTTTGCTGGGTATTCTTTGATAAAGGTTGCATACATGTGGCTTTGTTTCTCTTCCTACATTCTCCTTCCATGCTTTTGGAAGGATAAAGTAAACCAAGGCTTGCCTTTTTAGGACATATCCTGGCACCTTGATTTTTGGATGAAAGGATAGAAAGACCTTTGTTGCCTTTGAGGCTACAGCAAGACCTCCTACTCAGGATCACCAGAGTTTTGTCTTGGGTTACCTTGAGAACCATCTCAGTTTCTCATAGCATAACAACATGTTTCACATTATTCCATTTATTTCTTTAAAATGTAGACTTTGGTTTTTTTAGAGCAGTTTTTAGGTTCACAGCAAAACTGAGCAGAAAGGCCAGAAAGTTCCCTTATTATACTCTCTCCCCACATAGACAAAGCCTCTGCCACTATCAATGTCCTGTACCAGAGTGGTACATTTTTTAAAACTGATGAATCTATATTGACACATTATTATCACCCAGTCCATAGTTTACCTTAGGGCTCATTCTTGGTCTTGTACATTCTATGAGTTTGGACAAATGTATAATGATGTGTATTCACCATTATAATATCATACAGAATAGTTTCACTGCCCAAAAATCTGTTCTACTCATCCCTCTTTTCCCCCAACTCCTGATCTTTTTACTGTTTCCATGGTTTTGCCTTTTCCAGAATGTAACGTAGTTTGAATTTTTATATGTTCAGATGCCTCAAGAACAGTGTGGGTGATTTTCAGGAAATATTGCAGGCATTTTTGTGTTTTCTGGACAAACAATATCTCCCCGAAAAATACCTCCATAAAGAGGAAAAATGGCTGGCCCAAGGCCTTGCTGAAGAAAATACACTGTCGGGCGCCTGGGTGGCTCAGTGGGTTAAAGCCTCTGCCTTCGGCTCAGGTCATGATCTCAGGGTCCTGGGATCGAGGCCCGCATCGGGCTCCCTGCTCGGCGGGGAGCCTGCTTCCCCCTCTCTCTGCCTGCTCTCTCTGCCTCCTTGTGATCTCTCTCCCTCTGTGAAATAAATAAATAAAATCTTTAAAAAAAAAAAAATACACTGTCAACTCTTACTCTGTGATGAAAACAAATCTAGACTACAGGATATCAGCCTTCCATTAGTCCATCCTTTGTTCTTGTGATCAGAGAAGGGATATCAAAATGATGGTGGGTACTTTGACAATGATTTCAGAGATTTCAGAGGAGGTCATCTGTGTTGCCCTCCATGCTTGGAGCTTCCACCACAGTGGATACTGTTTTTATTAGAGTGCAGTTTGAGAAATGGAGACTTTGAGGACATCCCTTAAACTTTAAGGTCTGGAATGGGTTTTCATAATTTTGGTGTCATGTACTCATTACTAATATTAAGGCTATGAAACCTTTCCCAAAAGAGATGCATATCCACTGGAATTTCCATAAAATGTCAGATACTACACTGAAACATGAAGACCACTGACCCAATGTAAAAATGATATAAAACTATAGCACCCCTTAAAGGTCAATATCTGTCCATGAATACATGATATTGTCTAACTCAAGTAGGATTTGATTGACTGTCAATCACTTGGCTGCCATACCCCAATAGAATAGATGATGGTTGGTTGTCATGGTACAATCTGAAGGTCAAACATCTTTATGAGAGTTATAAAACAAACACACCCTTGGTGATTACTGAAGTTGTTGCAGGTCTCTGATCTCATGTGCCTTTAGACTCTAGTCATTGAAATTCCTAAACATGCCATGAATTTTCAAGTAATTTATTAATGTGTTTCTTCAAATACTGATTCTTAAAAATACGTGAATCTTCTTACTAAAAAGCAATATATTCTATAAAATAGTTAATTAAATTTCAGCTTTCCTTGTTTCCTGTGGGTCTAAGAAAATGGAGATACTCTAGACATGGGTGAGACTTGGGTTTACTCCCAGGCCTTCTTGCTACCTCTTGAAGGGGCTCACTTTTATGTAGGCTTTTCATTCAATACCTGCTCACTGAGGCCCATTCAGTGACAGACACTGTGCTAGATCCTTAGAGTATGGTGATAGAACAGGCTGAGATAGTAGAAATAGAGTGGAGTGTGGAACTAGATACATAAAATCCCAAATCCCACTTGTGGGATTTCTTTTTTACCTCAGCCAAGTTATTGTCTATCTTTTAAAAAAGTTTTAATTAAATTCAATTTAATTAACATATAGTGTATTATTAGCTTCAGAGGTAGAATTTAGCAACTCATCAGTTGCATACTATACCCAGTGCGTATTTCTTCAAGTGCCCTCCTTAATGTCCATCACCCACTTACCCCAACCCCTCACCAACATCCCCTCCAGCAGCTCTAGTTTGTTTCTTATAGTCTAGTCTCTTACAGTTTACCTCCCTCTCTGTTTTCATCTTATTTTATTTTTCTTTCACTTCCCCTATGTTCATCTATTTTCTCAAGTTCCACATATGAATGAAATCATATGGAATTTGTCTTTCTCTGACTGACTTATTTCATTTAGTATAATACCCTGTAGTTTCACTCATGTCCTTGCAAATGGCAAGATTCCATCCTTTGAGATTGCTGAGTAATATTCCATTGTATATATAAATATATATGTACCATGCCTTCTTTATCCATTCATCTGTGATGGACATCTCAGTTATTTCCATAGTTTGGCTGTTGTGGACATTGCTGCTATAAACATTGGGGTGAATGCGACCCTCTAAATTACTATGTTTGTATCTTTTGAATAAATACCTAGAAGTGCAATTGCTGGGTTGTAAGGTAACTCTATTTTTAACTTTTTTTAAAAAATATTTTTTATTTCTTCATTTGAGAGAGAGCAGGTGCATGTGTCCAACAGCATAAGTTGGGGAAGAATCAGAGGGAGAAGGAGGAGCAGACTCCCTTCTGGGCAGGGAAGCCAGATGTGGGCTTGATCCCAGGACCCCAGGATCATAACCTGAGCCAAAGACAGTTGCTTAACCAACTGAGCCACCCAGATACCCTATTTTTAACATTGTGAGGAACCTCCAAACTATTTTTCAGAGTGATTGCACCAGTTTTATTCCCACCAAAAGTGTAAGAGGTTTCCCCTTTCTCCACATCCTGGCCAACATCTGTTGTTTCCTGAGTTGTTCATTTTAGCCATTCTGACTGGTGTGAGGTGGTATCTCATTGTGGTTTTGTTATTGTCTATCTTTAAATATGTTTCATGATCTGAAATAACAAGGTATAGTAATGACTACCCAGTAGGAAGGCTATGAGGATTATATTCCATCATGTGAACTGTTCTATCTTATATGAGGATTGGGGGGCTTCTGCTCTCAAGGTGATATTTTTTTCTGATCTTGTCCACACAGACTGAAAGTACCTCAATGTAGTTGCAATTACTGCTGTTAACATACCCCTCCCTCAGTTATTTTAGGCCTTTTTTTCATTTCCCTCTAGTGCATACACTTCAGGGCAGAGTAGTACCTTTTTCCTACTAGTACAAGCAAAAACATCTTGTGCCAAGAGTTTAGTTCTGATGTGCTTGGCACAGCAAAGCAACAGAGAGAGAAATGAATGGTCACTGCAATTATAAATGGGTTAACATTCCACTGTACTCCAGAAGAATAGATTTCAGGCCAGGCTACAATGAGAGACTGGGGGAAGGGGAGTAGTGTACAACCGATTCCTTTCAAACACGGGAACAAACCCTTCTAAGAACGACTACAGAATGAAACACCTGCCACCCAATTCTTCACGTAAAAGTTTGGCAGAAATACAAGGGGCAATTTGGAACAACTTTTATATTCCAAGTTAAAGGAACTAAATAAGAGAACTACACAGATGATTCCCTGAGAATGGATTTTTATAACTCTCCTATTTAAAATCAATAGAGCAGAAGTCAGAGTTTAGAGCTCATCTTTTCCACTTTGCTTCTCTAAAATGTGTTTTCGTTTTGTATCAAGATTTAGTTTGGCCACTTGAAAAATTACAGAATGCTGGCTGGGCCTTGACCCTTTAGAGCCCTACTCTCCTCTTTTCCCAGTTGTTGGCAACATAATCTCAAACTGTTGGCTCAGATTCTGCCTGGTTCCAGGGCAGAATTATTTTCTGTTCCTTTTCTCTCTTCCCTCTCTCTCCTTTTCTTCCTCCATCCTTTTTTCCCCTCTACCTTTTAATTTTCTTTTGTTTGGAGTATAATTTTCATGCAATAAAATGCACAGATATCAGATATGCAGTTTAATCAGCTTTGATAAATGCAATTATTTGTGTAACCCACACACCCATTAAGATAGCACTACCATCATCCCAAATAGCTCTCTTGTGCCTATTCCAGATCTGTCCCAATTGCCCCGAAGCAACAAATGACAACCAATTTTCATTTCTTTCACCATAAATTAGCTTTAGTGATACTAGAAATTTAGATAAATGGAAACTTATAGTATATACTCTTGGTTTCTGGCTTGTATTTCTGGAATTCATCCACATTGTTGTATTATTAATAATCCCTCCCATCTTATTGCTAAATAGATTTCTAATATGCAAATATGCCACAACTTATTCTTTCTCCTATTGATGAATGTTTGGGTAGTTTTTAGTTTCGTGATACTATCAATAAAGCTTCTGTGAACATTTCCTAAATATATTATTGAGTATGTAGTAAATGGTATTATATTTTTTTCAAATGTTTATTGCTTATATATAGACAGTAAATTATCTATGTCCTGAGATTTTCTGTATTTACTTATTATAGTTATTGTATAGATTCCCGAGGATTTTCTATGTAAATGATTATATTCTCTGCAAAGGAAGACAGTTTTACTTCTTTCATTCCCCTGTGCAATACTGAATGAAAATAGGGAGAACCAACACCATTGTCTTATTCCCTGTCTTAAGGGAAATGATTCAGTCTTTCTCTACTAAGTATGATCATATTTGTACTTTTTCAATAGATGCCCTTTATCAAGTTTAGAAACTTTGTATGTATTCTTAGTATGTTAAAAGTTTTTTTTGTTTTTTGGTTTTTGTTTTTTAATCATGAATTAGGGTTGAATTTGGTGAAATGTTACATGGGTATCCATTGAAATAATCATAAAAATTTTCTTCCTTATGTAATCTCAATATTTACAATGATTGATTTCTAAGTGTTAAATTAATTTTGTATTCCTGGGATGAACATCTCGTCTTTCTCAAGATGTATTAAAGCTTTTCTATTTTGCTAGATTCAATTTTTTGTGGTGTGTATCATTAGAAAAAAAATTTAAAACATTGTAATTTATGCTCATTATTTTAGTTGAAGTAGGCTGTATGTCCTAACAGTAAGAAACAGACAGGAAAATATCATGGCTGTTTTTCAAGGATGAGAAAAACTTATATACAAGGATTTTGCATCATCGTCCAATTACTTAATGTGACCTCTATGGATGGTTGTAAACCTCAACCCCTCCTCCCCCGGAGTTTGGTGTGACGTGATAAGCCACCTTCTCCTACAGTCTCACGCCCCTCATGACAAGGTCTAAGTGTTAAATATTTAACCATATTCTGTCTTGATTTCTGCTCAACCAACGTGAGACTTTATAAAACCTGTTTCCCTCCTTCCTTCCATTAAGTAGTCTATTCTTCATCTAATTAACCTGGAGATTCTTTGTTCACTCACGTGGTGAGTGAACATGGTTTACAATTCCTCAAGCACAATTTTCAGCTTCTTACTAAGACTTCCATATCCAATACTGTTCTTTCCATCTGAAAGGTTTTACTAACATTTTCTGTCTCTCTCTTCAGTTTTTGCACAAAGGCCAAGACCATGAGAGCCAAAACTTTGGTTACACTTTGAATGCTTTCTAACTCTCTGAAATTTAAACAATATTTCCATCTACTTTTTATATAGGTTACCCCTAAAATTGAATATATATTTCTCCCTTTGGGTATGTTTTAACAAGGAAGTTTTTAAAATATGCATCCATTTGTTATTTTCCCCTATCAGCCATATTATTTGGCCCTTAATTCATCATTGAATATATTCATTTATTGTCATTTTGAATCTCCAAGATAAATGTTAGACTTAGTATGTTGAAGTGTTTCATCTAAAGTCTTTGGTAGTTACAGAACCCATACTAAAATCTGGCATTATTTGGTATATTAACAAATTATTCCTA
Source organism: Ailurus styani (assembly GCA_002007465.1). Taxonomy (NCBI): domain Eukaryota; kingdom Metazoa; phylum Chordata; class Mammalia; order Carnivora; family Ailuridae; genus Ailurus; species Ailurus styani. The sequence continues at coordinate 2,326,677 of LNAC01000120.1, forward strand.
TTTTGTTACGTGTGATAAACATATTATTATATTTTCAGATGTTAAAAAGTTCCCATAAACTAAATGACAAGGCATTTTACATTTTCTTTATTTTTTAACTGAAGAATAATTAACAATGCTCTACTAGTATCAGGTGTACAACTTTGATTTAACAGTTCTTTAAGTTACTCAGTGTATTAAGTGTAGTCACCATCTGTCACCAAATACCATGATTACAATATTATTATGTGCCCTATGCTGTACTTTTCATCTCCGTGACTTATTATTTTATAACTGGAAGTTTGTAGATCTTAACCCCCTTTATTTATTTTGTTCATTCCCCCACTGGTTTCCCCTTGACAACCATCTCTTTGTTCTCTGTATTTTAGAGTCTTTTTGTCTTTGTTTTGTTTGTTTGTTTTTTAGATTCCATTTATAAATGAAATCATACGGTATTGGTCTTTCTCTGTCTGACTTATTTCACTTAGCATTATACCGTCTAATCCAACCACGTTGTTGCACATAGCAATCTCTCTTCTTTTTATGGTCGAGTGATATTTTGTGTGTGTGTGTGTGTGTGTGTGTGTGTGTGTACACCACATCTTCTTTATCCATTCTTTTATTTATGAACACAAGTTGCTTCCGCATCTTGGCTATTTTAAATAATGCTGCAGCAAACATAGGGATGCACACATCTTTTTGAATTAGTGTTTTTGTTTTCTTTGGGTAAGTACCAGCAGTGGAATTACTGCATCATAGGGCATTTCTATTTTAAAATTTTTTAAAAACCTCCACACTCTTTTCCACAGCGGCTGCACCAATTTACATTCCTATCAGCTGTGCATGACGGTTCCCTTTTCTCCACATTATCACCAACACTTATTTCTTTTCCTTTTGATTCTAGTCATTCTGACCAGTGTAAGGTGTTTCTTATTGTGATTTTGATTTGCATTTCCCTGATGATTAGTGATGTTGAGCATCTTTTCATGTGTCTGTTGGCCATCTATGTCTTCTTTGGAAAAGTGTCTATTCAGGTCTTCTATTTTTTAGTTCAATTATTTTTCTGATGTACAGTTGTGTACGTTTTTATATATATATTTTGAATATTAACCTCTTATTGGGTATATCATTTGCAATATCTTTTCCCATTCAGAAGGTTGCCTTTTCATTATGTTGATGGTCTCCTTTGCTGTCCAAAAGCTTTTCATTTTGGTGTAGTCCCAAGAATTTATTTTTGTTTTTGTTTTCTCTTTTTTCTCATGATATATTAAAACTTTTTTAGTCTGCTGGATGCAATTTGCTAGTACTTTGTTATGGGTTTTTGTGCTTATATTCATGATGGATATTGGTTTGTAGTTTTGTTCCTTACAATATATTTGTCTGGTTTTAATGTCAGGTATATAATAGCCAGATAAAAGAAGATAACAAATATTCCACTTGTTTCTTTTCTTTTTAATGAAATGGATTATTATTATTTGTTTTAGGGGTACAGGTCTGTGAATCATCAGTCTTACACAATTCACAGCACTCACTATAGCACATACCCTCCCCAATGTCCATAACCCAGGCACCCTATCCTTCCCACCTCCCCATCCCCCCACCCCCCAACATCCCTCAGTTTGTTTCCTGAGATTAAGAGTCTTTCTTATGGTTTATCTCCCTCCCTGTCCCATCTTGTTTTATTTTCCCTCCCTTCACCCCACGACCCCCCTCCCTGCCTCTCAAATTCCTTATATCAGAGAGATCATATGATAATTGCCTTTCTCTGATTGACTTCTTTCACTTAGCATAATACCCTCTAGTTCCATCCACGTCTTTGCAAATGGAAAGATTTTGAAATGGATTATCTTTAATATAAGATTGGTATTACTTCTTTCTTAAAAGCTCGATGGAATACTGCAGTGAAATGATGTAAACCTGGTGTTTTCCATGTGGGATTTTTTTTTTAATTTTATGAATGTATATAATACACTAAATTTATTTTCAAGGTCTTATATAAGTTTTGTTTCTAGGAATTTTAAAAAATTTTTTATCTTTTTCATTATGTTAGCCAATATATTGTACATCATATGTATCTGTATAGTGTTCAACACTTCATTAGCTCTGTATAACACCCAGTGCTCGTCCCAACATGTGTTCTCCTTAATGCCCATCATCCAGCCACCCTATACTTAATTTCCAAGTTGTCAGATTTATTGACATAAAATTGTTTATAATAGTCCCTTATTATTTTTTCTATCTGTAGAGATCAGATTAATGGCGTAATGAAAATTCCCTCATGAATGCTTGTGTGTTTTCCCTCCTCCACCCCCAATTTCATCCATCTCTAATTTGATCACTCTAACTAGGATCAAATCTGTAGATAGACTGAAGGAATTAAACTTTGGTTTTGCTGATTTGTTCTATAGTTTGCCTACTCTTTATATCATTAAATTCTGTTTATCTTTACTATTTCCATCCCTTTATTTTTTTTAAGTTCTTATTTTTTCAAGTGGATCTTTAGGTTATTTAGAGATTTATTTTTGTAATATATTAAAAAGTGTAAACTTCCTTTTAAGCAATGTTATAGCTGCATGTTGCACATTTTGATATTTTGTGATTTCATTATTATAGAATTCAAAATCTTTTCCAAATTCCTTTGGGAGTTCTTCCTGGACTCAAGGAAATTTAGAATTATGCTGTTTAATTTTCAAGTTTTTCAGGAATTTTAAGACTGGCTACAAATCCAGTATTAATGCATTTAATATTGAATTAATATGAAGTATTATTGGCTTTTTAGTTATTCCTCCTCAATTTTAGTTGTTTTTCTAGGATTTCCAAACTATCACTTTACATAGAATACAGAATCTTACACTTGATCCATCCAATCATTGACACTATTCTTGTCATATGCTTCATTTTTACAGTTATAAACCCCATAATATATTATTATAATTTTTTTTCTTTAGAGGATACTAAAAACGTTAGGAAATGGGAATATTTTTTACACTTACCCACATATTTACCATTTCCAATGTTCCTTTGTATAGATATGGATTTCCAGCTGTAATTTTCTCTCAGTCTGAAGAACTTCCTTTAACAGTTCTTGCTGTACTGGCCTATTGGTGATGGATTCTCTTGAATAATGATGGCCTGAAAAACATTTTAACTATGTTTTTATTTTAAAAGTATATATATTTAATCCTATGACTTAATTCCGAGGCCTGTCTCTTGCCATTGGGTCTTTGTCAAGCTCCCGTAACGACACTCTCTCAGCTCAGTAGAGCTACAACTTGATGTAGGTAAGAAGTGCTCATATCTCCTTCATCTGATTAAGTCCCAAGCTTGTCCTCATTACAACTGTTATTTGATATAGTCTTGGTAGCCTCACTCAAGCTGTGGACTATCAGTTGTTTCTACTATATTTCATCACTCAGTATATATTCATGCCTTGGTCAGTAAAAACTTTTGAGTTCTTAATATGTGTAAGACCCTGAACAAATTGCCCAAGGCACTATGTTAGAAATAGCATGGTACAAACACACACCCACAAATGGACTAGAAAGTAGATTTGAGTGCTAGTCCCAAATCTTTTAATAATTAGCTTTAGGTTAGTCCCTGAGCATTTTCGAGCCTTGGTTTACTCATGGTTTGCTCATCTGTGAAATGGAGATAATATACATTTCATGAGGTGGTTGTGAAACTAACTAATGACATAGGAAAGTGCCAAACTCACTACCTGAACTCAATCAATCATTGCTGAATCTGAATGGTTCACATAAACATGATGTGAAAATGCCAAAAGAGTTGGTTGCATAGAAAGTGTCAAGATGAATTATAACATACTGACTGGATTTCTATTGAGACACACATAACTTCTGGGAATTTAGAGAATGGATTTAGGAAAGTAAAAATGATTTGAAAATGTTAGTTTAAAATAAAACTCTGATAGAATGGGGATGTGAAATGAAGATGCTGGGAAAAGGTTAAATAAATTTCATTCAATTCATTTAATTTCCATTCAACTGTATTTGAGTTTATTATAAGTACTGAATACTAATAATTAGAATGAAAAATAAATCCCCTCCAAAAAGGACTCAGTTTAATGAGAAACAGGTAAAGGACATTTAATGAGACAGTAGCATTTGTCTAGATGTGCAGACTCTTGCACTTTTAAACTACCTGATATATTGGGGCGCCTGGGTGGCGCAGTCATTGGGCATCTACCTTGCACTCAGATCATGGTCCCAGGGTCCTAGGATCGAGCCCTGCATTGGGCTTCCTGCTCTGTGGGAAGCCTGCTTCTCTCTCTCACTCTCCCTGCTTGTGTGTCCCTCTCTCACTGTTTTTCTCTCTGTCAAATAAATAAATAAAATCTTAAAAAAAAAAAACTACCTGATATAGAATCCTCACTTAACCACTTACTAGTTACATGATACTTGACAACGTCACTGTGAGTATTTTTCAAGGTAATGCTAGGCACTGGCAAAGACACAATATCACTGGTTTAATGTAATAGAAGATTACTTGCTGCTTTTATAAAATCCAAGCAATGGAATGAGTTGGGTGGGAAAAGAAAGTTCTGCTTCACAGTGTTCATTCAGAGATCAAGGATGAATGATGACTGTCTAGGGCATTGACAACTGGCTAACAGGTGTGGAAGAGAGAAGGTGGAGAATCACACCAGAGGTTTGTTTGAGTCAGGCCTGGCAGTGAAATATGGCATACTTACACTCTGTTGGCAAGAACTAAACAGGAACAGGTAGCCCAAATATGTGCCTAGGCAGAAAGGGAAATAGGTTCAGTAAACACCTAGCCAGTCTCTGCTATACTGTGTCTCAGTTTTCACATGTGTAAAAGCAAAATAATAGTAGTAGTCATCATTTCATTGGGATTTTTTAAACAAAGAGTTATTATAAGAGTTCAGTGAAATGATACACATAAAGTGCTTAACTCAGTGCCTGACTCATAACAAATGGTTGTTGAATGTTAACTGTTACTGTGAGTGCAATGACAAAGGCACATGGTGGATTCAGCAAGCATATAAAAGGAAGGTGCAATCAACTGAAACTGCAATATTAGGTAAGGCTAAGCAGGATTTAGTGGGGCTGTGACTGTCAGTGGTGCTGACCTCACCAGATGAAATACGTAAAACTTTGTGATGCAATTATGTATTTTCAGGCTTAGCTGTCTCTCATCAACCATCTACGGTCCTACAAGAATTTCTTCCTGCATTTTGGCTTCATTTTCACCCCAGGATGAAGGATAAAATGCTAATGCTGAGAAGAACCAAATTTTATTTCAGGTAGGAACCAAATTTTAATCATTGTGGATTATGTTTTTATGAATATATTGAATTTACTTTTTTGAGATCCATCTTATAATATTTGCTTAGTAGGTACAATATTTTCAAGCCACAGTCATGGTTATGCAAGACTAGAATTGTGCATTATTTTTCTATAGTTCGACTTCATCATTATTTCAAAACCCCATTTGTCTGTTGGTACAAAACTCAATCTTAGTCTGTTTCATGTAAATTCAGACATTTCAGGTTTAAAGTGAATCTATTTAGGATTTACCTCTCTTTCTTTGTCCTTCAGGATGATACTTAAATTCTAAGGAGGCTTACAGAGTGTACTGGCATTGGTAGAAGCAGTTAAGCTTTGTGACTACCAAGTGTCCACATGTGGCATGTGTTCAGTCCTGCCTGGTTCTTAGGTGTTGTATTTTCCCACACTAGCATCTGCTGGAGTAGGGAGCTATATGTCCATTTGCCTATGGCAGTCCCAGTTATACATACTGTCCTGGGATTTTGCCAGTTATTGTCCCCTTTCACTCTCAGAATTGCCCTAATTTGTAAAATAATTTATGTGGTCACCCTACCTGAGGGTCTGCATTCCCACCTGGCCTCTGGTTACAGAACGTGGCCACTTTGTGTTTCAAGTCTCTTTTCCCTGGCCTTGATGCCTCCTTGAGTTTCACCTGCTCTCCAACTTTCCCCCTTCTTAGAAACAAAGATCTAAGTGCTTCTCCACTTCAGAGCCAGGGGACACCATACATATCAAGGACCTGGTCTTCTTCAGCTCTGGATAAGCCATGCAGTCATCTCCACTTTCCAGAGTCACTTTATTTTTGTCAGACTTCTACTTCTCAATGTCCCAGGTTAAAGTGACTCAGAGTTCGTTCTCGCTTGGATTCCCAACCTGTTGGAGTACATGGAAGCCAAGATGAGATGTACCTCTGAATGAGGGCCCCCTATTCAGTGATATCATTAGCATTTAATCTCTCACATATTCTCCAAACCATCTCTCACCTCCCCTGGCCTGAGAGAGGCAAGAGCTGCCTTCACAGAGTCTTTAAGTATAAGAAATATAAATCAAACCAAAGTACTTCTTTATTTTGTTATTATTATCATTGATATTTTCTCTTTGTTATATGTTTCACCTCTGTGGCTTATTTAGTTTATAACTGGAAATTTTTACCTCTTAATCCCCTTCACTACTTGCCCATCCTCTCAACCTCCTCTCCTCTGGCAACCAAAAATTCTCTGCATTTATGAAGTCCATTTCTGTTTTATTTTTGCTTGTTCATTTGTTTCGGTTTTTAGATTCCACATGTATGTGAAATCATATGGTATTTGACTTTATCTGGTTGACTTATTTCACTTATTATATAACCCCTGAGATCCATTTGTCTTGTAGCAAATGGCAAGATCTTATTCTTTTCTATGGCTGAGTAATAATATTCTAGTGTATATATTTATCACATCTTTATCCATTCATCTATCAACCGACACTAAGGTTGTTTTTGTGTGTTGGTTATTGTAAATAATTAATGCTGTGATGACCATAGGTGTGCATATATCTTTCAGAATTAGTGTTTTCATTTTCTTTGGGTAAATATACAACAATGGAATTACTGGATTCCATGGTATTTCTATTTTTAATAAAAATTTTAAGCCCTTTTTATTGAAGCACAGCGGACATACAATGTTATATTATTTTGAGGTGTAAAACAGGAATTGGACAATTCTATACATTACTCAATATTTACCATAATAAGTATAGTCACCATCTGTCACCACACACACAATTAAGATATTACTGGCTATATTTCCTATGCTGTACTTTTCATCTCCATGACTTATTTATTCTATAACTGGAAGTTAGTGCCTCTTAATCACTTCACCATTTAATGCATCCCCTGTCCATATCCATCTCTGGAAACCAGTTTGTTATCTGTATTTAAGAGTCTACTTGTTCATTTGTTTTGTTCTGTACCTTCCACACATAAGTAAAATCATATGGTATTTGTCTTTATCTGACTTACTTAATTTAGTGTAATATCCTTTAGGTTCATCCATGTTGTCACTAATGCCAAGATTTCATTCATTTTTGTGGCTGAGAAATATTCAGTTATACACACCATATATCATATTTATATATCATACACACACACATATATCACATCTCTTTTTCAATCATCTTTCAATGGACACTTTGTTGCTTCCATATCTTGGCGATTGTAAATAATGCCATAATAAACATAAGGGTGCATATATCTTTTTGATTTAGTGTTTTCATTTTTGGGGGAGGATAAATACCCAGTAGTGGAGTTTCAGAATTTTATGGTATTTATATTTTTAATTTTTTGAGGAAACTCTGTATTGTTTTTTTACAGTGGTTGTACCTTACATTTCCTCTAACAGTGTATAAGTGGTCCCTTTTCTTCACACTCTTCATCATCACTTCTTTGTCTTTTTGATTCTAGCCATTTTGACAGGTATAAGATGATATCTTGTTGTGGTTTTGATTTGAACTTTCTTGATGAGTAGTGATATCGAACATCTTTTTTATGCGTCTGCTGGTCATCTGTATGTCTTTGGAAAAATGTCCATTCAGGTCTTCTTCTACCCATTTTTTAATTGGATTATTTTTATCTATTTTGGTGTAGAGTTATAAAGTTCCTTATATATTTTGGATATTAACCCCTTATGAGATATATCATTTGCAAATACCTTCTCTCATTTCATAGGCTGCCTTTTTGTTTTGTTGGTTTCCTTTTCTGAAAAGATTCCAAAGTCTTTTTATTTTCATGTAGTCCCAATAGTTTAAATTTGCTTTTGTTTCCTTTGCTTTAAAAGATACAACCATAAATATGTTGTTAAAGATGATGTCGAAGAAATTTCTACTTATGTTTTCTTTTAGGAGGTGGGTTCAGGTCTCACATTTAGGTATTTAATGTATTTTGAGTTTATTTTTCAGTGTGGTGTAAGAAGTTTGTCTGGTTTCATTCTTTTGCATGCAACTATCCAGTTTTCCCAGTACCATTTATAGAAGATGCTATCTTTTCCCTATTGTATATTCTTGCTTCCTGTATCATAAATTAGTAGCCCATATAGGTGTGGGTTTATTTCTGTGCTCTGTATATTGTTCCATTGATCTGTGTCATTTTATTTTGCCAATAACATACAGTTTTGATTACTATAGTTTTGTAGTATATCTTGAAGTGTGGAATTGTGGTAACTCCAGCTTTATTCTTGTTTCTCAAGAGTATATTTGCTATTTGGTATCCTTGTGGTTTCATACAAATTTTAGTATTGTTCTAGATCTATGCAGAATGCTATTGATATTTTGATAGGGATTGCATTGAATCTGTAGATTGTTTTGGGCAGTTTTGTTATGGACATTTTAACAGTGTCTGAGCTTAGTGTATCTTTCCACTTATTTGTGTCATTTTCAATTTCTTTCATCAATGTCTTATAGTTTTCAGGACATAGGCCTCTCACTTCTTTGGTTAAATTTATTCCTAGGTATTTTATTCCTTTGGAGATAGTTGTAAGTGGGATTGCTTTCTTAATTTCTCTTTTGCTACTTTGTTATGAGTGTATAGAAAATACAACAGATTTCTGTATGTTAATTTTGTATTCTACAACTTTACTGAGTTCATTTATTCTAATAGTTTTTTGGTGAAGTCCTTAGGGTTTTCTATATATAGAATCATGTCACCTGTAAATAGTTCTAGTTTAACTTCTTCCTTATCAATTTGGGTGGCTTTTATTTATTTTTCTCGTCTGATTGTTATGGCCAGTACAATGTTAGAGATAAAAGTGGTGAAAGGGAGATCCTTGTCTTCTTAATGACCTTACAGCAAATGCTTTCAGTTTTTCACCATTGAGGATGATGTTAGGTGTGGCTTTGTCATATATGGACTTCAGTATATTGAGGTATGTTCCCTCTACGTCTACTTTGTTGAGCATTTTTATCATGAACAAATGTTGAATTTTGTCAAATGCTTTTTCTGAATCTACTCAGTTGGTCATATGATTTTTATCCTTCTTTTTGTTAATGTGATATACCACATTGACTAATTTGAGAATATTGAACTAATGTTGCATTCCTGGAATAAACCTTACTTGCTTGTGTATGATCCTTTTAATGTATTGTTGATTAGGTTTGCTAATATTTTCTTGAGGATTTTCGCAGCTATGTTTATTGGGGATATTTGCTTACATATATTTCTTTTTACATATATTTCTCTTTTTGTAATGTCTTTGTTTTTGGTATCAGTGTAATACTGGCCTCATAGAATGAATTTGGAGTTATCTACTTTGAGAAGAATAGGTATTAACTCTTATCGTTTGTAAATTTTGCCTATAAAGCCATCTGGTCCTGAACTCTTGTTTTTTGGGAGTTTATTATTATTATTATTATTATTATTATTATTATTTCAGTTTTGTTACCAGCAATTGGCCTGTTTAGATTTTTAATTTTGTCCTGATTCAGTTTTGGAAAATTACATGTTTCTAGGAATTTATCCATCGTTTTCCAAGTTGTCCAGTTTGTTGACATACAATTTTTTCATAATATTCTTTTATAGTTCTTCATTATTTCTAGTCCATTTCTGATTTTGAGTCCTCTTTTTCTCTTGACGAGTCTAAAGGTTTATCACTTTTGCTTATCTTTTCAAATAACAGCTTGTGGTTTTGTTGATTTAAAAATTTTTTTAGTCTTTATTTTCTTTATTTCTGCTCTATCATATTTCCTTCTTTCTGTGACTTTTGGGCTTTTTACTTCTTTATCTAGTACTTTAAGAAATAAGACTAGTAGTTTATTTGAGAATTTTCTTATTTTATAATGTAGGCCTGTGTCGCTTAAACTTCTCTCTTAGAACTGCTGGGTCTCAAAGATTTTGGACTGTTTTTTTTTTTTTAATTTTGTCTGCAGGCATTTTTAAATTTCCTCTTGATTACTCTATTGACCCATTGGTTGCTTTTAAACATGTTGTTTAACCTCCATGTGTTTGTGTTTTTTTTTTTTTTCATTTTCCCTTATAATTGGTTCCTAGTTTAATACCCTTGTGGTTAGAAAAGATATTTGGTATGAGTTCAGTCTTAAATTTATTGAGATTTGTACCTGGAGAATGTGACTTGTGCACTTAGAAATAACATATGCTCTGCTGTTTTTGGATGGAATATTCTGTATATGTTGGTCAAGTCCATCTGACCTAAGGTGTCATTAAAAGCCATGGTTCTGTGTTGTTTTTGTTTGGATAATCTACCCTTTCATGTAATTGGGGTGCTAAAGTCCCCTACTATTTGTCAATTTCTCACTTTATGTGTGTTAATATTTGCTTCATGTATTTCTGTTCCTCTCCTGGGTGCAATCATATTTACAGTTGTTACATTCTCTTACTGAATTGATCCCTCTGTCATTATGTAATGCCTTCCTTTGTCTCTTGCTATAGCCTTTGTTTTAAACTATTTTGTCTGATATAAGTATTGCTACTGTAGTCTTCTTTGCATTTCCATTTGCATGAAATATCTTTTTCTCAGTTTATATGTGTCAATGGGTCTGAGGTGAGTCTCTCATAGGCAGCATACAGAGGAGTTGTTTTTTTTTTTAAGCTGTTCAGTCACCCTATGTCCTTTGATTGGAGCATTTAGAGTACTTACATTTAAAGCAATTATTGATATGTACTTAGTGCCATTTTGTCAATAATTTTCTGTTATTGTAGATTTTCTCTCTTCCTTTCTTCTTTGCTTGCTCTCTTTCCTTGTGTTCTGATGACTTTCTTTAGTGGTAAGCTTCACATTCTTTTTTCTTTTTATTTTTTTGTTTCTGTTATAGGTTTTTGATTTGTGGCTACTGTTGTGCTCGTATTTAACATCCTAAATGTGCAACAGTTTATATTATGTTGATTGTCCTTTAAGTTCAAAAACACTAAATTTTAAACTTCCACTCCATATTTTATGTATTTGTCGTATTTTACATCTTTTTATGTATCCCTTGACTAATTTTTATAGATATAATTGAGTTTACTACTTTTGTGTTTTAACCCCCATACTGGCTTTATAAGTGATTAACATAATACCCTTATGTTGCTTTTACTTGTGATTTTTTTTTTTAAGATTTTATTTATTTATTTGACACAGAGAGATCACAAGTAGGCAGAGAGGCAGGCAGAGAGAGAGGAAGAAGCAGGCTTCCCGCTGAGCAGGGAGCCCGATGCGGGCCTCGATCCCAGGACCCTGAGATCATGACCTGAGCTGAAGGCAGAGGCTTTAACCCACTGAGCCACCCAGGCGCCCCTACTTGTGATTTTTTAACGTAATTATCCTTTTAATAGTTATCACCTTTAAAGTAGTTATCGTCTTTCCTTTCCACTTAAAGGATGCTCTTTAACATTTCGTATAAGGCTGGTTTCATGGTGAGGAACCCCTTTAACATTTGGGGAAATCTTTATCTCTTTGTCATTTCTGAATAATTAGCTTGCTGGGTAGAATATTTTGGTTGTAGTTTTTATCCTTTTAGCATTTTGAATATGCCATGCCACTCTTCTGCCCTGCAAAGTTTTTTATGAAATATCAGCGGATAGTTGCATACACAGGAATCCCCATAAAATAGTTTTCTTTTCTCTTGTTGCTTTTAAAATTCGTATAATCTTTACCATTTTAGTTATTTTGCATCTTAGTGTAGATCTTCTTGGGCTCACCTTGTAAAAGCTCACTGTGTTTTCTGGATGTGGATATCTGTTTTCTTTCCCAAATTAAGAAATTATTCAGCTATTACTTCTTCAAATAAGTTTTTTGCCTCCTTCTTTCTCTTCCTCAGGGATCTCCATAATGTGAATGTTATTACTTGATGATGTCACAAAGTTCCATTAATCTATTCTCTTGGGCGCCTGGGTGGCTCAGTGGGTTAAAGCCTCTGCCTTCGGCTCAGGTCATGATCTCAGGGTACTGGGATCGAGGCCCGCATCGGGCTCTCTGCTCAGCAGGGAGCCTGCTTCCTCCTCTCTCTCTCTGCCTACTTGTGATCTGAGCTCTCTGTGTCAAATAAATAAATAAAATCTTTAAAAAAAAAAATCTATTCTCTTTAGGGGCACCTGGGTGGCACAGTCAGTTAAGCAGATGCTTTTGGCTCAGGTCATTATCTCCCGGTCCTGGGATTGAGCCCTGTGTTGGGCTCCCTGCTCGGTGGGGAGTCTGCCTCTCCACTGGTCCTTCCTCCTGTTTCTTCTCTCTCTCTCTCTCTCTCTCTCTCTCTCTCTCTCTCTCTCAAATAAATAAATTAAAACAAACAAACAAACCTCATTCTCTTCGAATTGTTTTTTCCTTTTTGCTGTTCAGTTTGGTTGCTTTCCATTACCTTATCTCTCAGATTGTTGATCTATTCTTCTGTACCCTCTAATTTGTTGATTTCCTCTAGTGTAATTTTCATTTTTCAGTTATTGTATTCTTCAGTTCTGGCTGGTTCTTATTTCTATTTTCTGGTCTTTTGCTGAAGTTCTGAGTTCATTCACTTTTTTCTCAAGTCCAGCGAGTATCTTTATGACCATTACTTTGAACCCTCTATCAGTAACATTGCTTATCTCTGTTTTATTCACCTTTTTTTTTCTGTGACTTTGTTTTTTTATTTGGTATATATATCCTTCTTTCTCCTCATTTTGTCTAACTCATTCTGCTTGTTTCTATGTAATAGTAGGGAAGCTATGTCTCCTGGTCTTAAAAGTAGAAGATATCCTACAGTACTATTTGTGCAATCCCCATTAATTACCAGAACCAGGCACTCCGAGGGTGTCTCTGTGTGGGCTGTATGCATTCTCTGATTGTGGTTGAGCCATGATTGCTGTGGGCATGCTAGGGGGTGTGGTTGGTATTCAGTCTAGTTGTCTGCAATTAGCGTCTGATCCACCTGCTGGCATACCAAAGGGAGGAGCCTAATCCCTGTGCAGCCATCTAAAAGGCCCAGCAGCAAGGACTATTGGCATGCTGGTATGTGGAATTATCCTCCCCATCCCTCCTCAGGGCTGGAGTCATTTTGGTGTGCCACCAGTTCCATCCTGAGTTATCTGCTGGGTGTCACAGACAGGGAGTTGCTTTGGAGGAATTAATACCAGGGAAGGCAAGTTAGGTGTGGCAGGTCTGCAGGGAAGTGCTAGGACTATCAATGTAGATAAGGGGTGTTGAAACTGGCTCCCGCAAGTGTCTGTAGATTTTGTCTGTGGAGGGCACTGGCAATGGTTCCCACCAGCACTTTTGTCCCTGGAGAAATGTCCTGCAGATCCCTGCCCCTTGGCATATGTCCTTTGATTAGTCAATGAATCTCCTCTATGGATATTCCAGGCACTTTTCAAATGACTGGTTCCAAACTGTGTCTCAAGCTACATTATTTAGTATGTTGCCTCCTTAAGAGAAGAGGCTGTTTTCTGTTGCCCCCTCTGGCTCTCCTGGAATTTAGCCCTGCAGATTTTCTAAGCCAGGTATTATGGAGACTCATCTTACCTGTGTGGATCACCATGGTTAGTTGTGCTTGGTATGGGACTGATACTCTAACTCCTCAATGCTTGTCATGTTCCTTCTATTTGAGGTCAGTCATACTAGGTGCTTGGTTCCTGTCTGCATCCCTGTTCTTCCTACCCTTTTCAATTTGGCCTTCTATAAGACTAGTTGCAGTAAATCTATTCTGTGAGATTCAGGTCATCTTCAGAGTTATTTGCAATACATGTAGTTGTTGCTTCAGTATGTCTGTGGAATGAAGTGGGATGAAGTGAGCTCAGGGTCTTCCTACTCTGACACTTCACCTTTTATTATTGTCTATTTTTAACTTTATAAGAAACCTCCATACAGTTTTCCATAGTGGTTGCACCAATTTACATTCCCACCCACAGTGCTCAAGAGCTTCTTTTTCTCCATATTTCTTGTCTTTTTTATATTAGTCATTCTGATTGGTGTGAGGTGATATTTCAATGTGGTTTTGATTTTCAATTTCCTGGTAATTAGTGATATTGAGCATCTTTCATGTGTCTGTTGGTCTTCTGTATGTCTTCTTTGAAAAAATATCTATTTAGCTACTCTACCCTTTTTAGTGTAAGAAAGTGGTCCAGTGTCTTTTTTTTGCATGTAACTGACCAGTTTTCCCAACACCATTTATTGAAAAGACTTTCTTTCCTAATTGTATATTATGGCTTCTTGTTGTACATTAATTGAACACATAAGTGTGTGTTTGTTTTGGGGCTCTGTATCCTGTTCTATTGATCTATGTGTCTATTTGGTACCAGTACCTTATGGTTTTGATTAGTATAGCTTTGCAGTATATCTTCAAATCTGAAATTGTGATACTTTCAGCTTTCTTCTTCAAATTCTTCAAATTACTTTGGCTCTTTGGGGGTCTTTTAAGGTTCCATACAAACTTTAGTATTCTAGTTCTGTGGAAAATGCTATTGGCATTTTGTTAGAATTGCCTTGATTCTGTACATGGTTTTGTGTGGTATGGTCATTTTAAGCAGTATTAGCTTTTCTAATCCATGAGCATGCTATTTCCTTTCCTTGTGTTATTTTCAATTTGTTTCATCAACATCTTAGAGTTTTCAGAATATAGGTCTTTCATCACTTTGTTTAAATTTATTCCTTGGTATTTTGGGGGGGGTGCAATTATAAATGGGGTTGTTAATTAATTTCTCTTTATGCTACTTTGTTATTAGTGTATAGAAATTCAACTGATTTCTGGGTATTAATTTTGTATCTGATAAATTACTAAATTCATTTATTCTAACACCTTTTTTGGGATAGTCTTTGGGGTTTTCTTGTATTTACTACCATGTCAGCAGCAAGTAGTGACAGTATGACTGTCTCATTATCAAGTTGGATTTACTTTATTTCTTTTTCTTGTATGATTGCTGCAGTTTAGTCTTCCAGTACTATGTTGAATAAAAGTGGTGAGAAGGATCTCCTTGTCTTGCTCCTGATTTTAGAGGAAAAGCTTTCAGTTTTTGAGCATTGGTATAATGTTCAATGTGGTTCAGTAATGTATGGCCTTTGTTACATTGACATATGTTTTCTCTAAACCCACATTGTTGATTATCATGGAAAAATATTGAATTTTGTCAATTTTTTCTTCTGCATCTATTGAGATCATGTGATTTTTATCCTTCGTCTTGTTAATGTGATGTATCACATTGATTGATTTGCAATTATTGAATTAACATTGCATCCCTGGAATAAATTCTACTCGATCATGGTAAATGATGATTTTTTTTCCCCTTGAGCATAATGGAAACACAATGTTACAATAGTTTTAGGTGCACAACGTAGTAATTCAACAACTTTATACATTATGCTATGTTCAAAACAAGTGTAGCTGCCATCTGTCATCATACAATGCTATTACAATACCAATGACTATATTCCCAATGCTGTGCCTTTTATTCCTGTGACTTATTTATGCCTGTACCTCCCACCTCCCTTCCCCCATTTTGCCCATTCCCCAGTCCCTTCCCCTCTGGGAAATAGTTTTTTCTTTGTGTTTATAGGTCTGATTTCATTGTTTGTTTATTCATTTATGTTGTCTTCAGATTCCACACATAAGTGAAATCACATGGTGTTTGTCTTTCTCTTATTTCGCTCAGCATTATACCCTCTAGGTCCATCCATGTTGTTGCAGTTGGCAAGATCTCATTCTTTTTTATGGCTAATATTTCATTATGCATAAATACCGTATCTTCCTTATTTATTGATCTATTGGTGGATACTTGGATTGTTTCCATGTTTTAGCTATTATAAATAATCCTCCAGTAAACATAAGGGTGCATCTATGTTTCAGAATGAGTGTTTTTGATTTTTCTGGCAGGTAAATACCCAGTAATGGAATTATTGGTTCATATGGTATTTCTATTTTCAAATTCCTGAGGAACCTCCATATGTTTTCCATAGTGACTGCATCTGTTTACGTCTCCACCAACAGTAGGTAAGTGTTCCCTTTTCCCTACGTTCTTGCCAACACTTATTATTTGTTTTTTTTTTGTTTGTTTGTTTCTGTTTTTTTTTTTTTTAGCTATTCTGACAGGTGTAAGGTGATAGCTCCTTCTGGTTTTGACTTTCATTTCCCCAATTAGTGATGTGGAGCTTGTTTTCATGTTGATTCATCATGTGTATATCTTCAGAAAAATGTTTATTCAGGTTTTTTGCCCACTTATTAAATTAGATACTGTGGGGGTTTTTGTTTCAGTTATATAAGTTTACACACACGCGCACACACACACACACACACACACACACACACACATTGGATGTTAACCTCTTATCAGATAAATTATTGGCCAATATCTTCTCCCATTCAGTCAGTTGGCTTTTTGTTTACTTGTTGGTTTTCTTTGCTATGCAAAAGCTTTTTATTTTGGTGTAGTCCTGATAGTGTATTTTTGCTTTTGTTTGCCTTACATAAGATATATATCTAGGAAAATGTTGCTAAGGCCAGTGTCAAAGGAATCATTGCTTATTTTCTCTTCTAGGAGTGCTATTGTTTCAGGTATCACATTAAGTCTTTATTTTGATTTATTTTTGTTTATAAGAAAGTTGTCCATTTTCATTCTTTTATATGTAGCTGCCTAATTATTTTTCCATCATCATTTATTGAAAGACTATCTTTTCCCTATTGTATATTCTTGCCTCCTTTATTGTAGATTAATTGACTATGTAAGCCTGGGTTTATATTTGGTACTTCTTTTTGTTACATTGATCTATGTGTCCGTTTTTGTGCCAGCACCATAGTGGTCTGATTACTACAACTCTGTAGTATATCTGGAAATCTGGAAAAATGATACTTCCAACTTTGTTCTTCTTTCTTCGGATTGCTTTGGCTGTCCATGATCTTTTGTGTTCCATAAAATTACAATATTTTTTCTAGCTTGTGGAAAATGCTGTTCGTATTTTGATAGGGATTGTATTGAATCTGTAGATTGCTTTGGGTGAGTGGACATTTTAACAGTACTAATTCTTCCCATCCCAAAGCACAAACTATTTTTCCACTTGTTTGTGTCATTTTCAAATTTTTCTTCATCGATGTTTCAGTTTTAGAGTATAGGTCTTTTCATCTTCTTGGTTAAATTTATTCCCAAGTATTTTACTCTTTCTGGCACAATTGTAAGTAGAATTGTTTATTTCTCTTTCTGATACTTCCTTATTAGTATATATAAATGCAACAGATTTCTGGGTATGAATTTGGTATCCTGGAACTTACTGAATTCATCTATTACTTCTAATAATTTTTTTATGGAGTCTTATGGGTTTCCATATAGTATTATGTCGTCTGTAAATAGTAACCCTTTGAATTCTTTCTTTCCAAAATGGATGCTTTTTATTTCTTTTTCTTGTGTGATTGCTGTGGCTAGGGCTTCCAATACTATGCTGAATAAAAGTTGTGAGAGGCACCTGGGTGGTTCAGTGGCTTAAAGCCTCTGCCTTCGGCTCAGGTCATGATCTCAGGGTCCTGGGATGGAGTCCCTCATTGGGACCCCTGCTCAACAGTGAGCCTGCTTCCTCTTCTCTCTCTGCCTGCCTCTCTGCCTACTTGTGATTTCTCTCTGTGTCAAATAAATAAATATCTTTAATAAATAAAAAAAAATTTAAAAAATATAAGTTGTGAGAGTGGACAACCTTGTCTTATTGCTCATCTTAGAGGAAATGTTGTTTTTTTCCAGTCGGATGTTAGCTTTGGGTTTTTCATGTAAGGCCTTTATTATGTTGAGGTACCTTCACTCTCAACCCATTTTGAGTTTTTTTTTTTAAAGATTTTATTTATTCATTTGACACAAAGAGAGAGAGATTACAAGTAGGCAGAGAGGCAGGCAGAGAGAGAGGAGGAAGCAGGCTCCCCACTGAGCAGAGAGCCCAATGTGGGGCTTGATCCTAGGACCCTGAGACAATGACCTGAGCTGAAGGCAGAGGCTTAACCCACTGAGCCACCCAGGTGCCCTTTTATCATGAGTTTTATCATGAACACTTTGAGGTGAATTTTGTTAAATGCTTTTTTTGCATCCTTTGAGATTATCACATGATTTTTATCCTTTGTTTTGTTAATGTGGTATATTATATTGATTGACTTATGAATATTAAAATACCCTGTATTTTCAGACAAAAATCCCAATTTATCATAGAGAATGGTCTTTTTAATTTATTGTTAACTGTGGTTTGCTAATATTTTGTTAAAGGTTTTTGCATCTATGTTCATCAGGGATATTGGCCTGAAGTGAGATATGCATGTGTGTGTGTGTGTGTGTGTGTATGGCTAGTTATTTGAGAATTTGTTTCTTGAGCTAGACCTGTATTGCTATAAAATTCTCTCTTAAAATTGCTTTTGCTGGGTCACAAAGATTTTGGATTATTGTGTTTTCATTTTCACTTTCCCCATGTATTTCCTAATTTCTCTTTGATTTATTCATTGACATATTGTTTAAGTAGTAGCATGTTATTTAGCCTCCATGTGTTTGTGTTTTTCCCCAGCTCTTTTCTTGTGCTTGATTTCTAGCTTCTTACAAGTGTGGTCAGAAAAGATTCTTGATATGATTTCAAACTTCTTAAATTTATTGAGACTTGTTTTGTGGCCAAACATACGAGCTATCCTGGAGAATGTTCTGTATGCACCTGAAAAGAATGTGTATTTTGCTGTTTTTGAATAGATGTTCTGTATGTATCTGTTAGGTATATCTGAGCACATGTGTTGTTCAAAGCCACTGTTTCCTTATTGATATACTGTTTGGATGATCTATCTATTGATTATCTATTGACATAAGTGGGGTGTTAAAATCCCCTACTATTATTGTATCACTATTGTATTATTGTATCACTATCAATTTCTCACTTTATGTTTGTTAATATTTGCTTTATGTATTTTGGTGCTCCTATGTAGGGTGCAAATATATTTATAACTGTTGTGTCTTCCTGTGGGATTTATTTTAACAATTTGTGATGGAGTCTTTAGAGTCTTCTATGCATAGTATCATGTCGTCTGCAAATACTGAAAATTTAATTTCTTCCCTCCTAATATAGATACCTTTTATTTCTCTTTATCATCATGTCATGACCTACTTTGTCTCTTATTACAGCTTTTTTTAAAGTCTGTTTTTTTGTTTTTGTTTTTGCTTTTTTTAAGATAAATATTGCTAGTTTGGCTGTTACTTCCTCTTCTTCTTCTTCTTCTTTTTTTTTTTTTTTGCTTACCTTGATATGGAATATTTTTTATCCCTTTATTTTCAATCCGTCTGTGTCTGTAAGTCTAAAGTGACTCTCCTTTAGGCAGCATATAGGTGCATCTTGCTTTTTTATCCATTCAGTCACCCTATATATTTTTCCTGGAGCATATAGACCATTTACATTTAGAGTAATTATTCATAGGTATGTGCTATTACCATTTTGTTAATTGTTTTCTAGTTATTTTTCTAGTTCTTTTTTGTTCTTTGCTCTCTTTCGTGTTGACTTTCTTTAGTGTTATGCTTGGAGTCTTTTTTCTTTAGTTTTTGTGTATCTGTTAGAGGTTTTGTTTTGTTGTTAGCATGAGGTTCCTATATAACCCAAATATATAACAGCTTATATGAGTTGATGGTTTCTTAAGTTCAAAAATATTCTAAAAATAGTACACTTTTATTCTCCATTTCCATATTTAATGTACATGTTTTCATATTTTACACTCTTATTTTCCGAGTACCTATGCTAGTTTTTTTTGAATACACTTGATTTTCTATTTTTGTGCTTTAACCTTTACATTAGCTTTATAAGGTGGTTGATCTAACTTTATTGTGTATCTGTTTTCATTTGCGATTTTTTTTTACCTTTCATATTACTTCCTCTATTTTTTATTTTCTTGCTTAAAGAAGTCCTCTTAATATTTTTATAAGGCCAGTTTAGCGGTGGCAAACTCATTGAACTTTTTAGGAAACTATCTTTCCTTCAGTTCTGAATGATTACATTTCTTTTCAGTACTATATTATGCCACTCCCTCCCTAATGGTCTATAACATTTCTGCTGAAAAATCAACTAACAGCCTTATGAGATTTCTCTTGTTCACAACTAGTGTTTTTCTCTTGCTGATTTTAAGGTTGTTTTATTTTTTTCTCGCTTTAATCTTTTTTTTTTCTTGCTCTCTCTTTAATCTTTTGAGATTTTAATTATTATGTGTCTCGCTATAGACCTCTTTGGGTTTTATTGTTTGGGGCTCTCTGTGAATTCTGGACTTTGTTGTCTATTTCCTTCCCTAGGTCAGGGAAAATTTCAACCATATTTCTTTAAATAATTTTCTGCTCCTTTCTCTTTCTGTTCTTCTGAAACCCCTATAATGCAAACGTTACTGTGCTTCGTGTTTCCTGAGAGTTCTCTTAACCTATCTTAATTAAAAAAAAAATGGGAGACACCTGGGTGGCTTAGATGGTTAAGCATCTGCCTTTGGCTCAGGTCATGATCCCGGGGTCCTGGGATTGAGTCCCACATTGGGCTCCCTCCTCAGTGGAAAACCTGCTTCTCCCTCTCCCTCTGCTGCTCCCCCTCCTTGTGCTCTTTCAATCTCTCTCTCTCAAATAAATAAATAAAATAAAATCTTTTTAAAAAAAAGTTTTGTTTTGTTTTTTGTTTTTTGTTTTTTCTTTTTGCTGTTTAGCTCAGGTGCTTTTCAATACCCTGTCTTCTAGATCACTGATCTGTTCTGAATTATCTAATCTGCCATTGATTTCTTCTAGTATATTTTATGTTCATTTATTGTATTCTTCAACTCCAATTGCTTCATTTTTATATTTTCTGTCTCTTTGTTGAACTCCGTGAATTCATCCACTCTTTTCTCCAGTCTGGTGAGCATCTTTATTAACATTATTTGAACATTTTTATCAGGTAAATTACTCATTTTTGTTTGGTTTAGTGTTTTTTGGGGAGGGGTATTTTATACTTTCATTTTGAACATATTCCTCTGCCTCCTCATTTTGTACCTCTACCATTAATCAGTGGTGACTCGGATAACTTATTTTACCACTGTAAGTCTCAGTTTCTTCATCTTCATTGGAGATTATAAACTTTATCTTCTAGATAAAACTGATGAATCACAGACCTGTACCCCTAAAACAAGTAATACATTATATGTTAATAATAAAAAAAGACAAAAATAAAATTAAGTGGTTAATGAATATAAGGCATATAGAATATACTTGGTAAGTAATAACTATTGTTTTTGTTGTTAATTGTGAATAGTGAATAGTTTTATTGTTAATAGTCAAGGACACACTTTAAGATAACGAAAATGATTTAAATTTTATTAGTCTGTGAATGCTAACATTACTTTTTCCTAAGAATGTAGACACTGCTAGACTCCCAGGCACAACGGTTCAGAATTCTAGAAGGAGCTAGTTTTCCTGAACATGAAGCCATGCAATACTTTATCCATCACTGTTCTCACAACATTATCTTCTCTAGTAGGACAGATAAAAGACTTGTTAGGTGAATACTAGGTCACTTTCCAGATAAACTACCAATAGCATTTATTTTCTCAAGTATGTTTTGACTGACCAACCAATGCCTATAATCAGATCCAAGCACGTTTTAGAATTTTGAAAAAGTTCTCTTTTGTGAATTTGAAAGACAAGATCTTTGGCTCATACAAGGGCACTGGTTTTAGAACTAACTCTTGGTATTAGGAAACTTGTCTTTCACGGTTAATATACAATCTTTCCTGGTACAAAGCCCACTTTAGATCATAGTCCTTCTACTTGACACTGGGACTTACAAATCCATATAGTTAAAATATCTATTCCATAGATTTTCTGAGAAGATTAAATTATATTATAGATACAGATATAATTTTAATAGATTAAGTGACATATATACAGGATTTTTCTCAGTGCCTGGCCAACAGTTAAATGTTCAAGGAATGATGGTTTTTCATAATAATAATTTGTAGCTGAAAAGCAGTGAAATGTATACATTCTTTTTTTTAATTTAAATTCAATTAGCCAAGATATAGTACATCATTAGTTTTTGATATAATGTTCTATGATTCATTAGTTGAGTGTATCACCCAGTGCTCATCACATCATGTGTCCTCCTTAATGCCCATCACCCAGTTACCCCATCCTTCCACCCACCTCCCTTTCTGCAAACCTCTGTTTGTTTCCTGGAGTCCAGAGTCTTACATGGTTTATCTTCCTCTCTGATTTCTTCTCATTCAGTTTTCACTCCCTTCCCCTATGGTCCTTTGCACTGTTTCTTATATTCCACATATGGGTGAAACCATATGATGATTGTGTTTCTCTGAGTGACTTATTTCACTTAGCATAATACCCTCCAGTTCCATCCATGTCAATGTAAATGGTAGATATTCATCCTTTCTGATGACTGAGTAATATTCCATTGTATATATGAACCACATTTTCTTTATCCATTCATCCATTGAAGGACATCTCAGCTCCTTCACAGTTTGGCTATTGCTGCTATGAACATTAGGGTGCAGGTGCCCCTTCTTTTCACTACATCTGTATCTTTGGGATAAGTACCCAGTAGTGCAATTCCTGGGTTGTAGGGTAGCTCTATTTTTAATGTCCTGAGGAAACTCCATACTGTTTTCCAGAGTGGCTGTACCAGTTTGCATTCTCACCAGCAGTGTAAGGGGTTTTCCCTTTCTCTGTATCTTCACCAACATTTGTTGTTCCCTGTCTTGTTTATTTTAGCCATTCTGACTGGTGAAAGGTGGTATCTCATTGTGGTTTTGATTTGAATTTCCCTGATGACAAGTGATGTGGAGCATTTTTTCTTGTCTGTTGGCCATTTGTATGTCTTCTTTGGAGAAATGCCTGTTCATGTCTTCTGTACATTTTTGGACTGGATTATTTGTTTTTGGGTGTCGAGTCTGAGAAGTTCTTCATAGATCTTGGATACTAGCCCTTTATCTGAAGTCATTTGCAAATATCTTCTCCCATTCCACAGGTTGCCTTTTAGTTTTGTTGATTGTTCCCTTTGCTGTTCAGAAAATTTTTGTCTTGATGAAGTCCCAATAGTTCATTTTCGCTTTTGTTTCCCTTGCCTTTGGAAACATGTCATGAAAGAGGTTGCTGTGGCCGAGATTGAAGAGGTTCTTGCCTGTGTTCTCCTCTAGGATTTTAATGGATTTCTGTATCACATTTAGGTCTTTCATCCATTTTGGGTTTGTCCCCAAAATGGTGTATGAGAATGGTCCAGTTTCATTCATCTGCATGTGGCTGTCCAATTCTCCCAGCACCATTTGTTGAAGAGACTGTCTTTTTTCCATTGGCTATCCTTTCCTGCTTTTTTGAAGTTGACCATAGGGTTGAGGGTCCATTTCTGGGATCTCTGTTCTGTTCCACTGATCCATGTGTCTGTTTTTGGGCCATTACCATACTCTCTTGATGATCACTGCTTTGTGGTATAGCTTGAAGTCAGGCATTGTGATGCCCCCTGCTTTGGTTTATATACTCTTTGGAATAAAATGATATGGGTTCAAATTTCTCCTGGGACACTTATGATATTTTGTATTTGTTTTATCTATAATATGACAATAAATATATTACTTAATGAGATGTTGAAGGTATAGTGAAAATAAGAGTTTTTTGAGCCCCTGCTTTGGGTCAGATTCCTGTTCCAACCTTGTTTCACCTTAACAATAATGCTAACAAGTGAAGCCTAGTGTCTACTTTAAGAAAGTAAATAGAATGTGGAAGAACCAAATCTTAATCCATTAAATAATGTGTGAAAGGAAATAAGTTATATAAAGTGCTTCACATAGGCTGACAGTGGTAAGCACTCTGAACTAGGCTAATTAAGAGAATTTTATACTAAGTTTATTTTTCTGTTGATTAGAGGTGACAGTATAGTGAAAGAAAGTTGAGGATTTTGCCCTTCTTTGGTGGTATGTGTAAAAACACTTCACTTTCTTACTATCTGGCACTATGTGACTCATACCCAAAGCCTGGATTCCAGATGTGGCTTCCTGAAGTCATGGATCACAGCCTCTGACCAGCTTTGTTCTTCTAGCTTCATTTTTTCTTAGGATCCAGAGGTATTTGCTTTTCTCCCTTTGTCCCTTGGCCTCTTGGCCAGACTCCCTACTCTTTTTAGTAAGTGATCTAAGGGCCATGTCTGCCCCTTTCCCTGAATGATGGTTGGATGCTTCTTCTCACTGCTGCCTGGTCAGACATCAGGTTCTCTGCTGCCTGAACATACTTATTGCCAGCTTCTCTTCTGTGCTTGGCTCTCCTATGGCTTCAGGGATGGTTGGATATGGCATAAAGTCCCAGCTCCATGCCTCACTAACAATGTGTATTTCTATGTCACTTACCTTCACTTAGCCCTGAAGTACAATAGTACTTCACTAGTAAATATAATGTTTATTTTATTCAAACTCACCTCCAGACAAAATTGAAGGTGAAGTCTACTTCAGCCACTCTCCTTTTCCATCTCAGTTGAGGCCTGAGCTGCCCATGGCCTTCTACCTTGCTGTCCCAGAACTGGCTTATCTAATGATGAAAACCCCAGGCTTCTATTGCACTATCCTCTGTTCAATTTTCCCTTCCACATTTATATATGCTGCTATTATTCTATCACCTCTAAGACTTGTTGTCTTTGAAAAGTTTAATTTTTGTCAGTAACAAAAGATTTAGGAGTAAGCTATGAGAGGCAAGTGACAATGGTAGCCTGAGTCACCAAAACCCTAAGCTCCTTCCATCTTCCTGTTCTTCCTTCCTTAGCATATGCTGTCTCTCTTACAATCACAACATGGGAAGAAATGGGGAAGGGCATGAAAAAAAGTCATGTATCATCTGAATTTGTCCCTTTTTATCAGGAAAATGAAAGCTTTCCCAAAAGTTACCTTCCACTGGCAGCCTAGTGCTTTTGTATATATTTCGTTGTCCAGGACTATATCACATGATATTCTCCAACTTCAAAGAAATAAAGAGACTTTTTTTTATCCCCCCTAAAACTGAAGTTCATTCATACAGAAGAGGAAAACCATTGTAAGATAGGAAACTTGAAATATTTGTCACTATTTGCCTTATTATACCAATTTTATTTCCAAATACCTCTTTGTTTTTATTACTTCTGCTCCTCTCCTATTGTTCTCACTGCTTAGCTGGATGGTTACAATTGCCTCTTTAAGCAGTCAGTCTCTGTTTCACCTTTACCCTTTTTAAATTTTTTTTCCCATAGAATTTTTTTCTAAAATGGAGGGCTAACCTATCAATCCCCCATGTAATCTCTCTACTAGCTCCTTATCACTTACGAGATAGACATCACAATCTTGAGGATGCCATCCAAAGCCTCCCACATTCTGGCTGCCCCTTCTTTTTCATTCTCACTTCCTATGCATCCTACTCCCTGTCCTGGGCTTCTCATTCATTTACACATACATGCTGGAAGTTGTTGCATCAGCATGCCCTTTCGTACCTCTGTGCCAAAGTAAAGGTAATGTCCTCTCCTAATTTCTTATTGTTTCTCATCCTTCAAGAGGCATTACCCTTTCCTGAGCCATTTCCATTAATATCAACAGGTAAGGAGCATATCTTGTGAGCAGGACAAGTGCCATAATTTGTATGGCTTATTGCCAAGTGAAAATGTGGGGCCCCTTTTCAAAAATGACCAAGGTTGCCTGGGTGGCTCAGTTGGTTAAATGTCCAGTGCTTGATTTCAGCTCAGGTCATGATCTCAGGGTTATGAGATTAAGCCCTGCGTCAGGTTCCATGCCGGGTTTGAAGTCTGTTTGAGATTCTTTCTCCCCTATCCCTTTTCCTCTTTTCCCATCCTTTCTCAAAAAATTACTAAGAATTTCAAGACCATAACATCACATCATTAAACCAAACAAGGTCCCTACTGAGCATGACTACACGTATTGCATATCCTTGAAGTTGGCCCTGCTCCTGTGATCCACTGACCTCACACTTCCTATGTTGTAACTATTGGTTGGCCTGTCTCCCCCAATAGACTGTGCACCTCTTGAGGGCATTGACTTGGTCCTAGTCATCCTCGTATTGCAGACAATGGCATATGCACACGGGAAACATACTACATTGGATTTTGTTTTACTTCCCTCTTAACAAATAAGTAACAGAATATTTCAAAGGATGTTCTAATGGGCTTTTTTCCTACCACCTCCTGATTTATGGTGGATCCGATTAAAGGTCAAGAATTAGAATCAGGTCCATAGATGGAGGCTACTGCCTGTGGGTAGCATTCCAGTAATTTTGCATTGGTTGGGTTCTCTGAACTCAGGTGTAGCAGTGTGTGTGTGTGTGTGTGTGTGTGTGTGTGTGAGAGAGAGAGAGAGAGAGAGAGAGAGAGAGAACTTTGCAAGTTCTTTAGGCCTGGTATTGTGACAGTGTAGCTATTGAGCAAACACTTCTAGGAAATGAACAGACTGTGAAAAACAGTGCAAGTTGCAGGAATTAAATTCACCAGGAACAGCAGGACTGTAATAAGTGAGAAAGGAGGAAAATTGCAGGAATGTGAGTCCTGCCGAGATGTGTATGCAGGCTCCTGCAGCTGCAGACTGGGTACTTGTTTGGTTTTGTGTGTGTGTGACTTTATGGAAAGAGCCCTGACCCAGCATGTGGAGTCCTCTATTTGTGTCCAGGTTCTATTGCTCACTAGCCAGCTGATCCTGGGAAAATTGCTAAATTTTTTCTGTTTCCTGGATTCCTCATGTATAAAATCAAGAATAATATTATAGGTGAAATGGTTATATTATACAACAAACTAAGATGCATAGCATTACCCATAATAAGAAAGTATATAATAAGTGTTCTCCGTTCTATATACTTCAGTTATACACTTGAACTACACATTACCTGAATTCAAGCCACATTCTGCTATTAATTTTGCAACTCCTCTTTACTGGAAGTTCTAACTATGCATCTTCATTCAACATGGTTCATGACTTTCCCTGTCCTGATCTGGATTCCTCCTGCTCACACAAGTAAGGAGGGTCAATAAGAATGTACAGGAAAAATAAATAAATAAAAATAAAGTTCACTTAAAAAAAAAGAATGTACAGAAGTTTAAAGACAGGTTTGTTTTACTACTTAAAAACTGTGCTTTGGGGAAATAATTGAAGTTCACCGACCCTCTCATATGTTTTCTTGTATGTTCTAGCAAGGATAATTTCAGAGTTATTGTGAAATATTTATGAAAAAATCTTATAAAGCCCAAATACATTGGAAAAATTATCAGTAATAAACACCTAAGGATAGCTAGTTTTATTCGGTCACTTTAGCAATAGTTAATACTGCACCTGAGTGACTGCTGATTCTAGTCCTTACTGGCTCCTCAATATCTATGTGATATTGGGCAAGTTTTCTACATCTCTCAGTTGTAGAGCAAAATAAACTGTGTGTAATAGACCAATATTCCCCATATTAGTCCTAATACAGTAGCTAACATTTCATTATTAAAATAGCCATAAGACTTAGGTACTGTTATTATCTCTGTTTCACAGACAAGGAAAGTAGGCTTAAAGAGATTGAATGAGATCCACAGAATGCAAAAATGATGAAGCTGGTTTTCCACCCAAGCCATCTGCCTCCATAGCCCCTGTGCTTCAATCATATGTATATTGATACCCGTGGAGTCACCTGAAGAAAGGATCTCTGGATCTGTAACACTTCATTTCTCTTTCTCAGTTTTTGAGCACCTGTCTATAAACCAGGACTTCTGAGCTTCCAAATGGTTCCCTGGACCCTGAGCAAACATAATAATCATTCTTCTTCATGCAAAAATAAAAAAGGATAGTAGGCATAGCTGCAGAAGAGCAGATTGATTTTCATACCCGGGAATGAAATATACCTCTGTTCTCTTTCTAAATCTAGTTATAGTTTGGCTGTGTAGCACTCTGTTACTGCCAGGAGACTTTACCCTGAAGCCGAAGGCACAAGTATCTGGGTTCTCACATCCAAAGGGGGCTCTGGAGAGCTGATTTCTGATCATTGCAAAAGAAGTTGGGAAGGGCATCTGTGGAGTTTGCCTGCCCAGCATCTGTGCCCTCTTTCTCCAGCCTTACTTTTGGAGAAACACTACCCTCTCTTCTTACTCTGTGTGATTCAGTTGACACTGACCACATATGCTGGCTCTGGGCAGGAGCACATGACTTGGATCAGGTCTATCAGAGTTAGCTGGTCCTGAGATTTTTGAGATTATTGGGGAATTAAGGTTCTATTTTACTGAGAGATGGACTTTTCTCTCTCTCCTGTGGGGTCTTTTGTTAGAATATGTACTTGGGACTACTTATGGATATTTTGCCTGCCCAACTGTCCAAGAATAAAGAAAACTCAGGGGAAAGAAGAGTCAAGGGATAAAAAAAAGGAATACATTTCCTGATGATGTTTGAGGACATGGACCCAACTGTGCCTGATGCTAGCACTTCTTTGAGCCAACCCAGTCATCCTCTGTTTTTTGTTTAAGCCACTTTCTATGGTGTTTCAATCATGAACAGCCGCTCCCCGCCAAATGGCTAATGCATATAGAAAGGAATGGGTACAAAGCTTTAGATGAGCAAGGACGAATACCTAATTCTTTTTTTTTTTTTTTACCAGATGTTCTCCTAACCACGTGGCACTGTTGAATTCACCTATTAATCTCCCCCAACTTGTGGTAGACTGGGCCTATGCAGGTGGCGTCTTACATGGCAAGAGGATGTGATTAAGTCAAAGATCTTGAGATGAGAGTTTATCCTGGATTATTCTGCTGGATCAATATAATCATAAGAGTCCTCATAAGAAGGATGCAGGGAAGTTGGAGTCCAAGAAGGTGATGGTACTGAAGCAGAAGTGAGAGTGATGGGATTGTTGACCTTGAATGTGGGGGAAGGGATGTAAGCAGGCTTTGGAAGCCAGAAGGAGCAGGGAAATGGTCTCCCCTGATCATCCAGAAAGGAACGCTGCCCTGTTGATACCCTGATTTTATCCTAGTGAAACCCACCTTGGACTTCTACTTTGTGTTGTTTTAAGCTGCCAAGTTTGTGGTAGTTAGCTATGGCAGCATTAGGAATCTGATATATAGCTCTTATACCAAATACTTATCTTTCAAACAATATGAGTAAGACTGTCAATTATGAAGGATTATACATGTATCCAGAAATGTAAAGATTTTGGGGGGGTATAGTTTATCTTTTATCCCTATTAACAACTCATTTTGATAATGAACAGCCACCGACAGCATCTGCTACAACCCTGTATGCCTGTGACATGCTGATAGGATCACATCACTGTGTGTCCATTGCATTGCTTTTGGCTGCAGGTACCAAGGAAAAATGATATTGACTCAATAAGAGCATTTACCTTATGTAGTAAGAATTTGGAACATGGGAAGTTTCGAGGATTTATTAAATCAACAACTGAATGGTCCCAAAGATTCATGCAGGCTTTTGTCCTCAGCTGTCTCATGATCCCATGTCCATAGCACGTTCAAGCATGAGCACTTCCTTCAGCAGCCAGAGGCAGAAATAGGAAGCTTCTCTTCATCTCTGTGTTTTAATTTTGAGGATATAAAATCTTTCTCCTTAATTTTTCTACCTGAACTACCTCCCCTTTCTTTGCAGAATTGTACTCTACATTGCTTTTTATAGGAAATGCAACTTCTTTTTACATTGAGCTAAAAGTATAGTTTGGTTTTCCAAAACTTTATCAACATTTCATCATCATTTTTGAAAAATTCGTTCATTGATGGAAACACTGCCTATTGAATTTGAGTTGCCAATATAACACACCTGTATTAGTTTGCATTTATATTCATTGTGTTCACTATGAATCTATGCATAGATATATATAAGTAAATGACAACTTTATTATATATTCAAATGTTATGCTTGAGAAGCAGTTGTATATATATATTTTTAAAGATTTTATTTATTTATTTGACAGAGAGATAGAGAGCACAAGTAGGCAAAGCGACAGGCAGAGGGAGAACAGGGGGAAGCAGGCTCTCCGCCGAGCAGGGAGCCCAGTGTGGGACTCGATTCCAGGACCCTGGGATCATGACCTGAGCCGAAGGCAGCAGCTTAACCAACTGAGCCACCCAGGCGCCCCTGTAATTGTATATTGAAATATATAATTACATGTATGGTCAAGACTATTCATATATATGAATATATATTTATGTATAACCTAACATATATATATATACCCATAAATATTTATATGTTTAAATACAAGTATATATGTATACACATACATATGTATATATGTAGGATAGGATATAATACCCATGTATTTAATCTTAGAGTAATAAAGGAGACATTACAAAATATTTGTTAGAGAGGCTTTGATAGAATAAAGAATGACTGCCATAACTTTATGTAGTTTACCATTTCAAGGATATATTATATTTCTTCAAGTCTCTGGGACTTTACAGAAATGTTCCTTCTGTCTGGAAAATCCTTCCTGCTTGTCTGCATAATAAACTCCTTCTTGCATGTTTTGAGAAGGTTATGAATCTTTCCTTCCTCGGGCTGTTTCCTAACATAACTTTGTCTACTTACATCATAGGACTCATCACATGGCATCAGCATAATGTATGAGGGACTACTGTATATTTCTTATGTCTTCAGTAACAAATTACCAAAGCCATACTGGCATAAAACCACACGTATTTGTTATCTCACAGTTTTGTGGTTCAGAAGACTGACACAGGTCTCACTGGGCTAAAATTAAGGTGTCAGCAGTTCTGCATTCCTCTCAGGAGGCTCTAGGGTAGAATCTATTTCTTTGCCTTGCTTCCAAGTTCTACTTTCCACAAAGCACAAGAATACAAACACAATGCAATTCTTTGCCTTTTCCTAACAAGGATCACCTTTCATCTGGTTTCTAATAACGAGTTCCTCACGTCCAGCTGCAATCTCATCAGAATGGCCATTTCTGACTCACATTTCTATACCATTGTGTTCGTGATTTTTACATATTCTTTGAGAAGATGGAGATTTTTCTCCCCAGCCACTACCTTCTTTTTTTTTTCCTGAGCTCTCACCAAAATTACCTTAACATCCATATTTTTTGCATGCACTTTAAAACTGCTTATACCCATTACCCAGTTCCGCTTTCACAGTTTTAGGTATTTGTACAGCAACACACTACTTTCTGGTACCAAAATTTTTCTTAGCTAGCTAAGGCTGATATAACAGAATACCATAGACTAGGTGGTTTAAACAATGGACATTTATTCTCTCACTGTTCTGAAGGCCAGACGTCCATAATCAAGGCACAATTAAATTTGATTTCTGTTGAGAGATCTCTCTGGCTTACAGACAGCCTGTGCTTGGAGGGGGAAGGAGTTCTTTCTCTCTTCCTACTCTTTTAAGGACACTAATCCCATCATAAAGATTTCTCCTTCATGACCTAATCTAATCACTTTCCAAAGGCACCATTTCCAAATACCATCACATTGGAGATTAGAGCTTCAACATGTTAATTTTTGGAGGGACACAAGCCTTCTGTCCACAACAAACAATATGCGATAAAGCACGTGTAGCAAAATGTTAATTGTAGAATTTGAGTGGTGTAAGTATGGGTGTTCACAGTAACTTTTTTCAATTTTTCTCTGTTTGAAACTTTTAATAAGATGTTGGGGGAAAAATGTTAATCCAGGCTTCAGCATAGCAAACTAGCTCTATAAATAGTTGAAAGATTGGTAAATTTAGTGGAAATCTGCTTGCCAATTAACTTTGAGGTTAAGCTGGAGATCAGGACAATCTGTCCTTTTCATGTTTCTGATGCACTCATCCTTTTCTGGAAAGCATTATGCAATATGAGCAACACTGCATTTGGAGGTGCTTATGTGCTGAAGGAGCAGTTGCTCCAACAAGCTTGGTGATTAGAAGCCCATGCAACTAGTCGCAGCAATCTGGGCTATTGTTGAACGTGGGCTGTAAAGCAGCAGGTGTCTTGTTGTCTCAAGCAGTCTTCTGGGAGTCCTAAGGTTACTGTACATTACAGAGGATATATTTTATTCGGTTATGTATATAATCCTCAGATGGAAAGAGAATGTGTGGGAGTTTAGTTCAGTAATTTTCAAACCCAATTACAAACATTAAATTATATGGCATGTTTATGACCACGTCTAAGAAAGAAAATACATTTTTTGGCAGGTAGTAAGTTAGCAATTACTTCATCTAGTCATTTAACAAGTATTGTTTGAGCACCTACTATGGCCAGGTCTTGGGTTCAATACTGATTTATATATATATATAGCGGGAGAGAGAAATTAGTGACAGACCTTGGTATGGGTTACCCACACTTACCTCTCATGGTATCTCCTGGAGTTATCTCCCGGAGGCCTCTCAGAAGGGCTGTTCTGGTTCAAGAACCAAATAGGCTTTTGAAGGATGAACTATGAAATCACCACAGGGAGTAGTGTACTTTCTGACAGCTGCACTGTTAAACTTGGATCTACCTTGTGACTCATCCTCCACTCTCTGACTCTGGTCATGGTAAAATGAGGTCTGGATGTGGCATCCTTGGAAGGGCAAATGTAACCAGGACAATCCCAGCTAGAGGAATGCCTGGAGTGGATGTTTACATCAGTTTTACCCTAAATAATAGAAGGAATGGTTTTCAGTTATTTAATCCAGCATGGCCCAGTAGAGAACTACCTAGGGATTTAAGCTGAGAATGGTGCTAATAATGAAAGGGGAACGTCTTTTTGGAGTGACCATTATATGGTATGTATTTCTGAGAGTATAAATTAGACTCATTCCAGAGGTAAACATCTTATCAAGAGTCAAAGCCTAAAATCTCTACCCACCTTTTTTTCGGGAGACCAATCTTACATTTAGCTTAGGTAGCTTAGAAGTGAAATTAAATATATACTCCTATAATGACTGGTTATACTCCTTAATCCTTGTTGCTATAAAAGTAAATATTTTTTTCCTACATCCTTTACCAGTTTTTGAACTATTAAGATCAGGAACTGCCATTTATTCTTCTTTCTATTCTCAGTGCCTAGTACAGTGGTGTACTGTTACTTAATAAATATTTTTGACCGAATTAAAGAAATAGCAGTTAGTTGTTATGGTCTGAATGTGTACCCCCTAAATTCATATGCTAAAACCCTAACTTCCAGTATGGATGTATTTGGTGATGGGGTCTGTAAGGTAGTAATTAAAGTTAAATTAGTTTATAGGGCAGGGCCCTGATCTTCATGAGAAGAGACACCAGAGAGATTGCTCTCTTTGTATATACCCATAGAAAAAAGGGCATTGTAAGGACATAGTGAGAAGACAACTGTCTGAAAATCAGAAGGAGAGCTCTCAGGAAAAACCAGATCAGCCAGAACCTTGACCTTTAGCTTCCATAACTGTGAGAAAACAAAATGTAAATTTTCTGTTGTTTAAGGCATCTAGCCTATTGTACTTAGTTATGGCAACCGGAGCTGGCTAATGCAGTAGTCCAAACAAAGTACAGAAACTGCTAGAGTATTTTAAAAGATAAAGATATCCATTCCATCTGTGGCAAGTGGATGATGGCAATGAGGAAGAAGCATTGGAGAACTTTGAAACACAAAAGATATTTCCAGGAAGGGGGACCATGATAAACACAGGGGACCAAGGGGGAAGGATTGGAAATCAGATCACTAAAAGGAGATGACTTTCTGAAATTGGGGTTTGAGAATTTCAGTATTGAGGGATAACTTTATGTCCAGCTAGGGCCTTTAAATTTCTTTTCATAAGCATCAGAGTGATGAAAGTTTGAGCAGAGATACTAATATGGTCAGAGCATGTTTGGAAAGGAACCGTTTCCATGTTCAGGTTTCCTGTCTGAGAATAACTGACATCAGAAATGACTTCACCATTGATAGTCCCAACAGGATAACCCTATCCTGTATATAATACATCAGCCCCAAATTCATATGTGATACTCACATAGTTACTGGGGAGTCATTGGTTACATCACTGCAAGTACAAAGGTTAGTTTGGGGCCAGCTCTTATCCAAGCAACTTATCCACCCAGGGCACAAGGAATCCATTGCAGGAGGCAACAGTAGCTCAGGAACCTTCTTAAATTTACCACTGGATTTATTTCCAATTCCTTTGTAATCTCTTCCTTAGAGCAGTAAATTCTGAGCTCACAGGGCTTTGCATTTAATTCCTGTATTTGGATTGTGAGAGCTTTTAATACCTGTGGACTTGGCAGTTGCAGGGAGTAAAATGCATCCCCATTAATCAGAACTGGACTGAGTCATGTTACACAAACCATAGATTTCTACAAGAAAATTAAAAGGCAATATCATTTCACTTCTGCTAAATGTTTTCTTATGATTCGGGGGGAGAAATGGGACACTCTATATTGTGTCCAGTGATGCTGCCAAAAATATATCACCAAGAGACACAACAAATGAATGTATAAATAGGAATTGCTTGGAAGGGGTTAGTCATAAATCACTGAATGAGCCGGAACCCAGGCTTCTTTTTTTGTGTTGCTTAAAATGTGAAACGTTATTGGTGACTTCTAGAAAAACAATTTGATTTTTGTACAGTTGCCTTAGAAGGTTATGGGAAATAAGAAAGTATAATTTCCCTAGGTGAAATCAAAGGCAAGATATAAAATTTTCTGGTGACTCTAGGAACATATAAACTCTTCTGAAAAATGTAATGGAGATTGTTAAATGAATAGCAATGGTGTGGATTCTAGAATCATGAGT
The DNA here is from genome assembly GCA_002007465.1 of Ailurus styani. Classification (NCBI taxonomy): domain Eukaryota; kingdom Metazoa; phylum Chordata; class Mammalia; order Carnivora; family Ailuridae; genus Ailurus; species Ailurus styani. The sequence goes on from LNAC01000120.1 coordinate 2,361,580, forward strand.
TTTCATCTTTAACATTTAGAAATCTAGGATATGGTGATGGGTTGGCTTTAGGTCAAAAATGCACTATAATGAATTGGATTGAAGCAGCAGCAACAATATGGGACTTTCCTGTTGGGGTCGTGTAACTCCTCCATCACACTTACTCCTGGAAAATCTTTCTCTACATTTTAAAAGAAATTGCTTTAATGATCTCCTGAGTTATAGTCCGAATAATAATTTTTTCTTCAGAAAAAAAAGAAGAAACCAAATTTCTGTTTGTTTTAATGATGCTAAAGTGGGAACTCAGAAACTATGGATAAAAGACACTAAGACCTTCCCAATTGAAGTGCTAAGCATTTTAATAAAACTGCAGATCCTGTTGATGCTAAACATATATTTTAAAAATTTTCTGACCTATGATATTCCTATTATGTCACTTATCTTTTTGGTTAAAATTAGCACATTTCCTTTTGCTTTAGAACACACTGGTGAGATTGCTACTTTTATTTTTACAAAGCCTATAAAGAGGTTTAGAGGGTAGTGAATTTGTTTAAACATCAAGCCCAACACAGTTCCTTAGAAGATAGGAGTTAGTTGAGAAGGCTTAAGGAATTGAATATAATTCCCAAAGGGCTGTAACTTCTCAATGGCCTTTTGTGTGTGTGTGTGTGTGTGTGTGTGTGTGTTCTGGGTTTTGCTGCATAATAAATTGCTCTGGAACATTTATTCATGATTCTTTGGAGTTGGCAATGTGGTCTGGGTTCATCTGGAGGGTTCTTTTGGAGGTCCTACCAAGGTTCACTCCTGTGGTTGCCACCAGCTAGAGGCCTGGTTGTAGTCAGCTTATTGGTCCCAGATATTTGGAGTCTAGCTGGGGTAATAGGGGCAACTAGACCACATGTTTCTAGTATCTGATAGGTAAGCCCTGGATTCTTCTTATGATAATTGGGTTCCAAAAATAGCTAGAGAGGGCAAGCTCCACTGTGCAAATACTTTCTTTCCTTTTTTTTTTTAAGATTATTTATTTATTTATTTCACAGAGAGAGAGAGAGAGAGAGATCACAAGTAGGCAGAGAGGCAGGCAGAGAGAGGAGGAAGCAGGCTCTCTGCTGAGCAATGGGCGGGGGGGGCACTCGATCCCAGGACCCTGAGATCATGACCTGAGCTGAAGGCAGAGACTTTAACCCACTGAGCCACCCAGGTGCCACATATGCAAATACTTTCCCACTGAGCCACCCAGGCACCACACATGCAAATACTTTCAAACTTTGCTTTCGTCTTGTTTGCTAATGTTCCACTGGTCAAAGCAGGTCACATGGCCAAGTCCAGATTCAAGGTGTGGAAAAACAGACTCCAAACCCAATGTGACTTGGCCTTTCCTTTTTATATGCTTGCTGAAGCCAATATTAGAAATTTCAATTCCTGGGCTCTTAAAGGAAATGCAAAATTTTGTTACACTGTGTGTGCGCACATGAGAGAGGGATTGATTTGGCCAATCTATCATATTCAACTCTTTCTTTAATAATATCCCAGTAGTGGATTAGTATCCTAGCTCTGCTACTTAATAGCTGTGTGACTTAGGGCAATTTCCTTATCCTCTCCATTCCCTAGTTTCTTCATTGCCTTATGGGACTCAGAATAGTAAGTATCTCATAGGTTTATTTTGAGAATTGAACGAGTTAACAACTGTAAGTTTGGGAAAAATGTCTGGAACAGATTGTGTACTCAGTGTTAGTTATTACCAATTTTAGTCCTGTACTTATCTATTATTTTCCTATCATTGCTATAACAAATTACCATAGACTTAGTGGCTTAAAACAACACACATTTATTATGTTATGGTTTTTATTATGATACATTTACTATCTTACTGGGTGACCTTTGGGTTTCACTGGGTTGAGATCAATGCCTCAGCAGAAATGTGTTAATCTGTTTCCTTGCCTTTTTCAGCACCTAGAGGTTGCATCCATTCTCTGACTTATGGGGACTTCTTTCGTCTTCAAAGCCGTTAATGGCCAGTGGAGTCTTTCTCACATTATATCATTCTGACCCCTGGTTACATTATCACATATTCTTTTTTTTTTTTAAAGATTTTATTTACTTATTTGACACAGAGAGAGAGAGAGATCACAAGCAGGCAGAGAGGCAGGCAGAGAGAGAGGGGGAAGCAGGCTCCCCACTGAGCAGGGAGCCCGATGCGGGCCTCGATCCCAGGACCCTGAGATCATGACCTGAGCCGAAGGCAGCAGCTTTAACCCACTGAGCCACCCAGGTGCCCACATTATCACATTTTCTTCTCTGGCTCTCTTGCCTCTCTCTTTTACTTAGAAGAACCCTTGTGATTACACTGTGGCCAACTGAATAACCCAAGAAATCTCCCCCATCTCAAGGTTCTTAGTTTAAGGACAACTTGAGTCTCTTTATACATGTAAAGTGACATTGTTACTGGTTCTAAGTATTATAACGTAGACATGTTTGGTGGGGCCATTATTCTGTCTGTCCCAAATATTCTCGATCATTCATCTTAGATCATACATCTGTAAAGAGAAACATCTTGAGAAGGCTTTACTTAGCTGTGGCTATTTAGGAAATTGTTCTATACCAATGAGGAAATTCTAAATTCCTTCCTCTACAATGATGAAAGTATCTGAGTTCACTCTGAACCACCAGGAAGGAGAATAAATTTTTCAAATGCTGAGAAAAAAGTGGTTAACCATCATTTATGAGTTAAAGGAGTGTGATGGAGAAAATACTATGTATTCACGAAACTATTTTTTTCTTTGGCATTCAGCTATGTTATACATCATCCCTATTGCCTCTAAGTGAGATCATGAGGCACATTCTCACCAATGACATGAGGCTGTCATTGATATGTTTCATATCTGAGGTGAATCAGTTAAGAGCAGCTGTGTTATCCTCATGGTAAATTTTTTGTTAAGGGGTTGTATATAGGAGGTTCACCAGAGGACTCTGAGGCCCTAGGAATAGTTAGGACACAAGATGGAATTATCCTGGGTCCCTGAGTGACTGGTTCAGAGCTCCCCCTTCCTTTTAAGGCACTGATAGTTGAGGTGGCTTGCTTCAGCCTACCATAACTAAGTAGTTACTCAAATATTGGTCTTCACAAAGATCCTTTATTCTCAGCTTTGAAGCATTGTTGAATAGGGATATGGTTTGTGCGCCATCTTGACCTCATTCATTTCCTTCCCATTCTTGGACATCAAACAGAAACTTTAGATATTTTGGTAGACTATAATATAATTTAATTTAGGGTATACTGTAAAAGGGTGGTTTTTGACCTTATCATTCTTCTGATCAAAATAATCATCACAACACTGTAGAATTTAAAGAGCTAGAAGATCTGCTAAGGATCCTCTTATCTTGTCTCCATACTGAAAAGATGAGGAAACTTAAACCCGTAGAGTTTCAGTGATTTTCTAAAATTTTCTAATGAAACTCATCAGTGGAATTGGAACTTAAATGTAGCACTGAGTTCAGAATTCAACATAGTGCCCACTGCACTGGGAGATTTGCAAGTAGTTGTCAAATAAGTGAATGCATGCATGATGCACCCATCCTTAAATGTCCAGCTCAATGCCATCTTCTCCAGGGAGGCTTTCTTAAAAGCCCTCATTTCAAATTAACTTCCTACATCCTTTCTCATCCTGAAAGATGATTTTGATTCTCTTTAGAGAATTTAATAAAATCTGCTTGATGGATTACAACACTGAAATGCAATATGAGATCTTATCCAGCTTAGTACCAGAAATGATTAGTATTGTCTTCCATGGAAAAAGGATTAGAAAATAATGGAACTTGTACCATGAGTTTACCAATCCTAGTCTTGTTTATGATAATAAAACTTCCTTAGGACAGAAGCACAGTGGCTTTTTTTTAATCATGTACCTTGAATAAGGTACTGAGAAGAATATCTTAAATATAATAAATAGACGCTTAATAAATATTTATTGAATTAAACTGAAGTAAAATCCATATAATATTTGATCTATAAACTGTTTAAAACCTGAAACTTCCATCTACCTTCCCCAGCTTATGTTTCTTCTTCTCATATATTCTAAGATTTTTTTGTTTTGAGGAGTATTCTGTATCTCTATGGTTAATTTATACTTAACAATGAATGTCTTGGAAGTTTTTACTTCAAATGTCTTGGAAGTATTTACTTCAAAATGCTTACTTTTTCTTTCCTAGTCTTTATATTATGTAAGAATATTCCAGCCAGTATATCTTTTATAGAGGAATATAATAGAATTAGTAACTTGAATGAGAATCCTAATGTATCAACTAGGAACTTGACCAGTCAAACATACACATTTAAAGCTATATCTTCAAATAATAAATTAATTAAATAAGAGGAAAGAGAGGAAATGGTAGATATGAGACAGAAGGTGAAAATATCAACAAATATCACTAAACATGAATGAAGAACTTTCAAAAAAAATTTGGAAAACTAGCCAGATGTACTATCTGATTTTATATATATATAATTCTTTTAAAAAGTCAGAATAGATGGGTTTATGCCATAGTATCCAATTTACATGTTCTCCTGGGGAAAATGCAAATTATCAGGCAGGGTGCTCTCTAAGTAATTACTTTATAAAAAAAGGAACAGACTAGCAGGCCCAGGGCTATGGTGGAACTATGCTATAATGATATAAAATACATACTGACTCTTAAAAGCAAGAGTGTAGTAGAAGCTGGAATACATTATCTGGGGGTATTTAGGAATTTTAAATGCTTAAGCACTGAGATTTTAACTCTTATATCTGCCTTTGAAGGCTAGATCCCTATGCCCAATTTTGTAATTCAAATTTGGTCCTCGGGGGATTTGAGAAAATGATACTGTGGCTAGGTCCTCCATTTGCAGCAGCCTGTTGAGTACCTCACTCTAGATGTCCCAGGGCCATCTCAAACTTACTCTGCATAGCACAGAACTCATCCCTATCAGGAAATCTATTCAGCCTTTTTCTGTGCCCCATCATTACTAAAAGGGTTACTAAACTCTCAGTTGTTCAGGCACAAAAAGTCTTAGGCTTACTTTTGGCTCTCCTTTTCATGCACATACCACACCCTTTTATAAACTCAGTGGATCTTGTTTATCCTACCTCCAAAACCTAAAACCAGGATCTCAAGAGACTGTCAGACTGAAATTTAGGACCCAGGTCTGTCACTTATACTTCTATTAATACTGCCACCACCATCTTTCCTGCCCCCTTCTATTTTGCCACTTCGCTCAGTCAGGATCTCAGGACCTCTTACCTAGGATGTTCTACTATGTTCCTCTCTGATCTCCCTGCCTCAAGGCTGTTGTTCCAATGTATTTTTTTCATATTGCTTTTACTCTTACCTTGCTGGTGTTTAGCTCTGACAGTGTCATTTCTATTCAAAAAGCATCTGTGCTTTTCCATTCTCATGTCTCCTGTTCCTCAGCTTATGAGAGTCCTCTTAATACAGGAAAGGATATTCCACAGAAAACTGTACTTCTTTGTACTGTATACTGCCTCAGCGCTCCCATTAAATGAGACCTCAAATGTTTGAGAAAATCCAGGTCAAACCTTAGCCTCTTAAAAGTAGTAGAGGCATGGCTTGAAGTCCAAAAATAAAATGCCCTTCTACTAGGAGCAGAAGGATGTGTGTGTGTGTGTGTGTGTGTGTGTGTGTGTGTGTGTGTGTGTAATGGTATTAACAATTTGTCTATTAAAAAACAGTCTCTTGGAGTGTATTTTCTGTCCATTGTTCCCATGAGATCCCAAGGGGCAAAACAAAAGGAATGAGTAAAACCTTAGGCAAGAACCAAAAATGTCTTCAAACCTCACACATTCAGCCTAAATTATAAGGACAGGTTTTGTAGGCTGAAGCACTGTGGTAATGAATAATTTGAATTTCATTGGGGTGTTCCGGACCTCATACACTTTTCCAGGTGTTTTCAGTGCCGGTAGCAACTAGTTGGGGATTCATGGTTTTGGAGTCCTGCTTGGGTGGCTTTCTGATTCATCTCAAGCAACAAAGCAATTTTTTAAAATTCAGTTCAGAGAAGGCTCTGGGAGCACTTCCTCTCTGGCAGCCACTGCAAATGGCCTAGGATATGAAGATATGTAAGAGTCAGTCTTTGTCCTTGAAGCGTTTAAAACTTCAAGGACAAAGGAGAGATAGACATGTGAATAATGCATTCATCATGCTCTCTTTATTAAGAGAGGCCATATAAATTTCTATGGAACCATAGATGAGAAAGTAATTAATTATGTCTATGAGGAGAGTTATAATTTCCAAAAAAATTTTAATAAGAATGAATGAAGACAGAGACATGAAAATACAGAGGAATGAAAATGTCTAAGAACATGGACATGGCTGGTATGCGGGGTGGGGTACTTGTGGTCAAGCAGTAAGGGGAGAGAGGTTGGCTAAAATTTAAAATGGGGTAATGAGTTAACTGAGCCAGATTGGTGTGCATTTTGTGGAGTTTCTACCTTCTTCTGCAGTGTTGTCTTGGCCATGTTCCTCCAGAGAACCTTGCTATTATCTGTGGGATTCTTGGACAATTTTTTTTTATATAGGAAGTGATACAGTCAAATCTACATCTTAGAAAGTTAATATTGGTGGAAGAGTGGCCATGGATTGAGAGACTACTTAGAAGAGTCTTGTACTAACTGAACTGAGATGAGGAAGACTCAGATGAGGAAAGAAATAGTGGGTTGTGAGAAGGGGAATTATGTGAGAGAAGTTTCAGCAGTGTCATTGCAAACACTTGCTAATTGATTGGCTGTGAGAAATATATCAAAATCAACTCTGAGATTTCTAATGTAGACCATTGGGTTGGGTAAATGAAGATAAACCACATAGAAATAGCAGACAAATAAGCAGTTAGGAAGGGAGGTGATAGTTTTGTATGTATTGAATTTGATGAATTTTGTGTCTTTTTAGAAATACGGACCGGGCAGCAGGAATTTGGAAGTATGGAAAAAGGTGAGGACTTGGAATGTAGATTTAACATAAAGGTGATCAACATAAAGGAGGCCTTTGAAAGGATGAGGGTGATGAAGTTAGCCAAGGGACTGTGTAGAGTGAGGAGAGAAGCAAGTTTGGGGCAGAATTCTGAGAAACTGTCTTTTAAGGATGGGTGTCTCTTTTCCTTTTATAATCTCTTTCCTTGGCCTAGAATTCCATCCCTAGCTTCTTGCATCTTTCCATCAACTTGGCATACATCTTGCATTTTATGCGGTATTTTATTTCAAGAAAGGTTATAGCTATTTTGTATTAAAAAATGGTGAAAAGCCTTTTTCCCTGTCTCCTTTGAAAAACTGGTAAACTCCTGTGTGCTAGGTTTGGAACAGGACATAAATTGAGCCGTGATCCCCACACAGGCACAGTTTAAATGGGCCATATCCATAGTCAACACCGTTAAAAATATGCAAATGGTGCCAGGTACAAAGAAGTGCATAGTGTGAACACACAAACGGCGATTCATTGGTTTGCGGCACATGAAATACAGTCATCGGGCAGCACTGCCATCTGCTCAGAGGTAACTTTTCCACAAACCCGCCCAACACTGGAGAACAATGGGAATGGGAGGCAGTTGCTGGGCTGGTTTTCCCTTAGACAAAAGACTGATTCTTAGGACTGCCAAAGGGAGAGGCTGCCCTCCAGCAAATGGCTGGGGCTTGAGCTGGCCCCTTTACCCAGTTCTCAGAAAACCCCACGTGGCCTGCAGAGACCTTGAAGAGATAGGGACCTTCACAATTGAGAAGAGGAGGCCTCTTTGAGAGGGGAAGTATCTTCAGGGAATTTCAAGTAAGTCTCTTCTGAGTAATCACAATAAAGGGAAAACATGGATAACACCCTAAGAACTTAAGATTTCATTATAAACATCTCCCAAGAGTCCAGAATACCCATGTCACTGTGGCACTGTGCCTTAAACTATACTCTAAAATGTCTTACCATGTGGGGGTCTGAAAGAACCTGGTGTTCATTCGTAAATAGATGAGATATTATGAAATGCCGCCAAATACTAAATCCAAAGTAAGCGAACATTTACCTCTTCCTAATGGCACTGGATGGGGGCATGGAGGTAGGAGAGTCATGCAGTGGTATTTCACATAACTCTTGCCAAAAGCCACAGGCTTTTCTTTCTCATTTATTTTAAACTATCCTCTCTAAACTCACCGCATAGTTCAGATTGCCAAAGCCCTTAAGTTCTAGCGGTCTGCTTTCCTTTTCTCACACCCTTTTAAAGCATATTGTGATGTTTGATCTAATGCCAAAGATTGACCACTGGGGAAATTTGGAAATGGAGCTACTCAGTATTTTGTAACCAGAAGGGAAGGGGGGAATATGTAATTTCAACAGTGTTGTCTACCCAGACGATTTCATCTGGTTGTTGTAGAATCTTTGTACCCCTAGAGAAATGCATAAAAATATAAATGAAAAAGAATAAAGTAGCATCTAAAACTCCAACCCATAATCCTATCATCCTGAAACAACCATTGTTGACATTTAATTTCCCATTCTTGTGTTCTTATAATTTTTATTTCTAATGTAGTTCAGATATACTGGATATTTCCATTATATATGTGTGTATATATATATATATATATATCTCCAAATATTTAAAACCACAGTGATAATTACTTGCCTTTAATTCTCACAACAGTTAGGTATATCTGTTTTGTAAATGATTGTATAAATGAGACTCAGAAAGGTTAGAAGACTAACTTAATGTCACACAGATAATTAGGGTGGAATATGGACCTACGTTTCCTGGCATCATGTCTATGATTCTTTGACTACAAATATAGCTGCAAAATTTTGTTGCTAGAATTGTTCAGAAGATTAAACAGCTTGAATTTCAACTGCCATGTTAATGTATAATGCAGCTTGAACAGATCCACGGGTGTTTAGCTTCAGTACTAAAGCTCTGGCTTCCCTGACCCCTGACAACATTGTTAAAGAATATTATCCCAGACTTAATTTTTAATAATAATAATAATTATTATTATTATTATTTACTGACATGTAGTTCAGGTGTACAAAATGGTGATTCAACAACTCTATACATTATGCTATGTTAACCCCAAGTGTAGCTACCATCTGTCACCATACAATGCTATTACAATACCACTTACTATATTCTCTATGCTGTATCTTTCATTTTTTCTAACTTATTTATTCTGTAACTGGAAGCCTGTACCTCTCCTTCTCCTTTATCCATTTTGTCCATTTCCTAGACCCTCTCCTCTGGTAATCATTAGTTCTCTGTATTTGTGGGTCTGTTTCTGCTTTTGTTGGTTCATTTGTTGTTTTTTAAAATTCCACATATAAGTGAAATCATATGGTGTTTGTCTTTCTCCATATGACTTATTTCACTTAGTATAATACTCTCTAGGTCTAATAATGTCACAATTCACAAGATCTTGTTCTTTTATATGGCTGAATAATATTCCATTTTATATATATATATATATATATATATATATATATATATATATACATACCACATCTTCTTTGTCCATTCATCTATCAGTGGATATTTAAGTTGCTTCCAGGTCTTGACTAATAATAATAATTATTATTATTAATAATAATAATAATTATTATTATTAATAAAGCTTCAATAAACATAGGGATGCATATATCTTTTAAAATTAGTGTTTTTGTTTTTTGTGGGTCAATAGCCAGTAGTGGAATTACTGGATCATATGATAGTTCTATTTTTAATTTTTTGAGGAACCTCCAATCTATTTTCCATGGTGGCTATACCAATTTACATTCCCACCAACAGTGGACAAAGGTACCCTTTTCTCCACATCCTCACCAACACTTATTTCTTATCTTTTTTATTCTAACCATTCTGACAGGCATAGGGTAATATCTCATTGTGGTTTTGATTTGCATTTCCCTGATCATTAGTGAAATTAAGTATCTTGTCATGTATATGTCATCTGCATGTCATCTTTGGAAAAATGTCTATTCAGGTCTTCTGCTCATTTAATAGGTTGATGATGATTCTTGGTTTTGGAGGTATAAGTTATTTATATATTTTGGATATTAACTCCTTATTGTTTCTTGGACATTTGACTAAGATTAAGTGTAGATATCAACTCCTTACTGGATGTATCATTTGCAAATTTCTTCTCCTTGCTGATTTCCTTCACTGTTCAAAAGCTCTTTATTTTGGTGCAATCCCAATAGTTTATTTTTGCTTTTGTTTCTCTTGACTGAGGAGACATATCTAGAAAAATGTTGCTAAAGCTGGTGTCCCAGAGTTACTGCCTGTGTTTCTCCTAGGAGTTTTATGATTTCAGGTCTCACATTTAGATCTTAAATCCATTTTGAGTTTATTTTTGTGTGTGATATAAGAAAGTGGTTCAGTTTCATTCTTTTGCATGTAGCTGTCTATGTTTTCCTTGCACTATTTATTGAGGAGACTATCTTTTTTCCCCATTACATATTTTTACCTCTTTGGTCATAGAGTAATAGGTCATATAATATGGGTTTATTTCTTGGCTCTCTCTTCTGTATCATTGATTTATAGTCTATTTTGTGAGTGTCAGTACCATGGTGTTTTGATCACTACAGCTTTGTGGTATACCTTGAAATCTGGGAATATGATACCTCCAGATTTGTTCTTTAATCTCAAGATTGCTTTGGTTATTCAGGGTCTTTTGTGGTTCCATACATAATTTAGGATTATTTGTTCCAGTCCTGTGAAAAATGCTATTGATATTTTGACAGGGATTGCATTGAATCTGTAGATTGTTTAGGTAGTTTGGGTATGTTAACAACATTAATTTTTCCAGTCCATGAGCATGGTATGTCTTTCCATTTGTTTGGAGTATGTCCAATTTCTTTCATCAACATTTTATAGTTTTCAGAATACAGGTCTTTTGTTTACTTGGTTATGTTTATTCCTAGGTATCTTATTCCTTTTGGTACAATTGTAAATTAGATTGTTTTCTTAATTTCTCTCTCTCTTTTTAAACTTTATTTATTTATTTGACAGAGAGAGACACAGAGAGGGAACACAAGCAGGGGGAATGAGAGAGGGAGAAACAGGCTTCCCACAGCAGGGACCCTGATGTGGGGCTTGATCCCAGAACCCTGGGATCATAACCTGAGCCGAAGGCAGTGCTTAAGGGCTGAACCACCCAGGTACCCCTCTGAATTCCTCTTTCTGCCATTTTGTTATTAGAGTATAGAAATGCAATAGGGGCACCTGGATGGCTCAATCATTTGAGTGTCCAACTCTTAATTTCAGCTAGGGTCATAATCTTGGGGTCATGGGATTGAACCCCATAAGTCGAACTCCATGCTCATCAGGGAATCTGCTCCAGATTCTCTCTCTCCCTCTCCCCCTCATCCCCACATGTTCTCTCTCTTTTCCTCTCTAAAAATAAGTAAATAAATCTTAAGAAAAGAAGAAATGTAATAGATGTCTGTATATTAGTTTTATACTTGTCAACTTAACTGTATTTATTTATTCTACCAGTTTTTTGGTGGAGTCTTTAGGGTTTTCTCCATATAGTATCATGTCATTTGCAAATAATAACAGTTTACTTCTTTATCAATTTGGATGCCTTTTTCCCCTGTCTGATTGTTGGGGCTAGGACTAAAAGTAGTGAGCATAATCATCCCTGTCTGTTCCTGATCTTAGAGGGAAAGCTCTCAGTTTTTGACATTGAGTATTATGTTAGCTCTGGGTTTGTCATATATGGTCTGTTATGTTGAAGTATGTTGCCTCTGTATCCACTTTGTTGAGAATTTTATCATGAACAGATGTTGAATTTTGTCAAATTTTTTTCTGCGTCTATTGAGATATCATATGATTTTTATCTTTCATATTAAGTTGGTGTATTGTGTTTATTGATTTATAAATATTGAACCATACTTGCTCTCCTGAAATCTCACTTAAGTATGGTAGATGATTCATTTAATGTGTTGTTGAATATGGTTTGCTAATATTTTGTTTATGATTTTTGCATCCATGTTCATCAGGGATATTGGCCTATAGTTTTCTTTTTATGGTGTCTTTCTCTCCTTTTGGTATCAGAATTGTTAGCCTTATAGAATATATTCGGAAGCTTTCTTTTATATTTTGGAGTAGCTTGAAGAGAATATGTGTTAAATGTTTTTTTTTTTTAATGTTTGGTAGAATTCACCTACGAAGGTATCTGTTACTGGACTTTGTCGGGAGTTTGATCCCAATTTAGTTTCTTTACTAGCAATTGGTCTATTCAAATTTTCTATGTCTTCCTGATTCAGTTTTGGAAGATTGTATCTTGGAATTTATCCATTTCTTCTTCTAGGTTGTCCTATTTGTTGGCATATGACTTTTCATAGTAGTCTCTTAGAATTGTTTGTATGTATATGGTGCTGGTTGTTACTTCTCTTTCATTGCTTATTTCATGTATTTGGGTCCTCTCTTTTTTCTTAGTCTAGGTAAAGGTTTACCAATTTTATTTTTCCTTTCAAATAAGCTGATATTGGTTTCATTGATCTTTTCTATTGTTTTGTATTTGTTTTGTTTGCTTGTTTCTTTTTTCTAATTTATTTTTTTTAAAGATTTTATTTATTTATTTCACAGAGGGAGAGAGATCACAAGTAGGCTGAGAGGCAGGCAAAGAGAGAGGAGGAAGTATGCTTGTTTATGCTTCATGCTTGTTTCTATTTCATTTCCTCTCTTTATTATTTCCTCCTTCTGCTAACTTTAGGCTTTGTTCTTATTTTTCTAGTTTCTTTAGGTCTAAGTTTAGGGTTGAGATTTTATTTCTTGAGGTAGACCTGTAGTGCTATAAACTTCCCTCTTAGAATTGCTTTTGCTGGATCCCAAAGATTTTGTACGTTGTGGTCTCATTTGCTTTTTTCTCCATGAATTTTTTATTTCCGTTTCAATTTCTTCACTGACCCATTGGTTATTTTGTAGTAGGATGGTTAGCCTCCCTGTGCTTGTTCTTTCCCAGCTTCTTTCTTGAAATTGATTTCTAGTTTCATATGCCTGTGTTCAGAAAAGATGCTTAATATGATTTCAGTCTTCTTGAATTTACTGTTATTTGTTTTGTGACCTAACATTTGATCTATCCTGGTGAATGTTTCTTTTTTGGTTTGTTTTGTTTTGTTTTTTAAGATTTTATTTATTTATTTGACAGAGAGAGATTACAAGTAGGCAGAGAGAGAGGAGGAAGCAGGCTCCCTGCTGAGCAGAGAGCCTGATGCGGGCCTCGATCCCAGGACCCTGAGATCATGACCTGAGCCAAAGGCAGAGGCTTTTTAACCCACTGAGCCACCCAGGCGCCCTATCCTGGTGAATGTTTCATATGCACTTGAAAAATATGTGTACTCTATGGTTTTAGATGAAATATCCTGTATATATGTGTTAAAGTCCATCTTGTCTAATATGTCGTTCAAAGACAGTTTCTTTATTGATTTTTCTGTCTGGATGATCTATCCATTGATATAAGTGGGGTATTAAAATCCCCTATTATTATATTACTGTCAATACCTCCCTTTATATCTGTTAATATTTGTTTTATGCATTTAGGTACTCCAATACTGGGTACATAGATATTTACAATTGTTATATCTTCCTGTTGGATTGATCTCTTTATCATTATGTAATGCCCTTCTTTGTCTCTTCGTGCAATCTTTGTTTTAAATTTTATTTTTTTCTGAGAGAAGTATTATTACCCCAGTTTTTACTTGTTTCCATTAGCATGGACTATGTTCTCTGTCCCTTCACATTGTCTATATGTATCTGTAGCTTTGAAGTGAGTCTCTTGTAGGCAGTAAATAGATGTCTTTTTTTATTCATTCTGTTACCATATGTCTTTTCATTAAAGCACTTAGATCATTTACATATAAAGTAATAATTAACAGGTATGGACTGCTGCCATTTTGTTAATTATCTTTTGGTCGTTTTGTAGTTATTCTCTGTTCTTGTTTTCTTTCTCTTTCCTTGTGATTGATGATTTTCTTTAGTGCTATGTTTGATTTTCTTACTTTTTTGGTTTTGTTTTAATTTATTTTTGGTTTGTTGTTACCCTAAAGTTCATAAATAATCTAATTAAACACATTCTTAAAGAATTCATTTCACTCCCCCTTCCACATTTTTTGTATAGGTGGTCATATTTTTACATCTTTTTATTTTGTGAGTTCCTTTAACTAATTTCTTAGATTTTACCTACTTTCTTAGATTTTACTACTTTCATAAACTTCATACCCAGCTTTATAAGTGATTGCTGTAGCACCTTTACTACATATTTGCTTTTAGTCATAGAACTTCTTTCCTTTCATAAATTTTTAATAACCCCCCCCCAAAACTTAAAGAAGTTCCTTTAACATTTCTTAAAAGGCTGGTTTAGTGGTAATGAGCTTCTTTAATTTTTGTTTGACTGGGAAATTTTTACCTCTCCTTTAATTCTGAATGATAACCCTGTTGGGTCGACTGTTCTTGGTTGTAGGGTTTTTTCCTTTCAGTACTTTGAATGTATCATGCCACTTTCTTCTGATTTGCGAAGTTTCTGCTGAAAAAGCAGCTGATAATTGCATGAGGTTCCCCTTGTATGTAACTAACTTGCTTCTCTCCTGCTGTCTTCAATATTCTTTATCTTTAATCTTGATCATTTTAATCATTGTGTTTTGATGTGTAAGTTCTTGTGCTCATCTTGTTTGGAACTTTCTGTGCTTCTTGAACCTGGTTGTCTGTTTCCTTCCTCAGGGAGGTTTTCAGCTATTTTATTATTTCTCTATTCTCCTTCTGATATTCCTATAATGGGAATATTTGTTCGCTTGATGCTGCCCAAGAAATCCATTAACCTATCCTCACTTTTAAAAATTCTTTTCTTTTTGCTCTTCAGCTTAGGTGCTTTCTTATCACTGTGTCTTCCAGATTGCTGATCTATTTTTCTGTATCCTCTAATGTACTATTGATTCACTCTAATGTTTTTTTCATTTTGGTTATATTATTCAAATCTGGTTGGTTCTTTTAAAAATATTTTCTATCTCTTTGTTGATGTCTCACTAAGTTCATCCACTTTTCTCTTCAGTTTGGCAGACATCTTTATGATCATTACCATGAACTCTTTATAAGGTAAGTTGGTTATCACCATTTCCTTTAGGGTTTTGTTGTTGTTGTTGTTGTGTTTTCTGGCTTCTTTCTTTCTTTCTTTCTTTCTTTCTTTCTTTTTTAGATATTTTTTCTTGTTCTTTCACTTGGAGCATATTTCTCTGTCTCCTCATTTTACTTGACTTTCTGTGCTTGTTTCTATGAATTAGGCACAGTAGTTACTTCTAAACTTGAAAGAATGGTTATAGCTATGGTCATCCCCAGTGTAAACTGTATGTGTCTAGCTGACTTGTACTGTGGCTAACATAAGCTGGCATAAGGTGGGGGTCATGGGGCATACCATGCTGGGATTGTTCTGGTTGGATGCCCAGAGCTGAAGTGGTCACATGCTAGGGTGGTGTCTGGCATCTCCACTTAGAGGGTGCCCTGAAAAGAGAGCGGAAACTGACTGCATGACCCAAATATCTCACATAAATTCATACATAACAAATTACACACATATATTTAAAAAGATTAATTTTCTAATTATAAAATGACAAATTTTATTGTTGAATGATTGAAAAATATGGAAAAATAAAAATAATTAGCATCCATTCAAAATCTGATATTTTAATGTATGTAGTTTTAGTTTCATGTGTGTGCATATGCTTGAAATATCATACTGTATACACATGTTTTTATATCCTGCTTTTTCACATAGCAGTGTATCTTTAAAATGTAAACATAATTACTGATGGCTTAATCAGGTGCATAATTTACTTACCTATTTTCTTCTATTGGCTATTTAAGCTAATTTTGGACATTTAACTGTAAATAAGATTGTATTAATTTAGAACAAAATACAGGGACCATTGGATGTTTATAATCAGATTTCTTGATATCAAAGAAAAGTAAGAGAATATTCACTGGTTTAGCAAAATGTAAGAAAACACTCAGTTAACGGAATCCTTTGTTCTATGTTGGTTTTAATTATTGTCCCTATCAGGGACAGTGGTTAAAAAATGAATTTGAAGGCTAAACTGTCCAGAATTCTCATCTTGGCTCAGATGCTGAAACTCAATATATTTATTATGTGACCTCAGACAGGTTAGAAATTTCTCTAAGATTCTGAATTTTCTTCCATAGAATGGAGTTAATAATACAAGTTTGATAGAGTAGTTGTGATGATTGATGAAAATGCATGTAATAGGGCTTATAGTTAGGAGTGGTATACAAAAAAGATACACAAGCAATACAGAACAGTGTCATAGGTGTTAGAATGTGATGTGAACAGGTTCTTATGGGAGTAAATAAGAGAGTACTAACTGAGGTGGGAATGGCAAGGGACAGGCTTGGATAAGTAGGAAGTAGCCGGGAGAAATAATGGAGTTAAATGTTTTTTAAAGGGACAAAGAGAAGCAAAAAACAATTTTGTAAGGAGAGGACTTAGGAAAACAGGAGTAAGATCAGAATGTAGAAATAGGTAATTTAGAGCATGGGTTGAGTGAGCATTGTGACAGGATTTAATAATCTGTAGGCATCAAGGCTCAAGAAGGAGAAATTGATAGCCATGCATGACCTATTTGATAGAACCATTTTGATCTCTTGTGGCTCTTGTAGAAAAATAGAGGAAAATTGTACCTACAGTTCTAAGATCTGAATACAACTACCTTCTTATTTTGATTATTTTAGGGATACTTTTCTACACATAATTGTTTTTAGATGGTGTGATTATTCTGTGTATATAATTTAGTATCTTTTTCCCCCACAACTTTACATTGTGCTGGAAACATCTTTTCATATTCTTAACTCTTTGGAAACATTTTCATTTTTCATTTTCATCCCTGTGTTAATGGGAAAGAAGTTTGTACTTAGTTCCTCTGGGGACTGCCTTGCATTATCTCTGCCAGATCTCTCACTATTCTAGGGGTGAGATGGTCTGTTCTGTAGACACTTCAATTCATTTGTATCTCATCATAAATGTACTGCACACATTTTCTTTTCTTCCCCCAATACCAGGTGCTCTTCTGGCCTATGCACATGTGAAGCACAACAGTGTTGGGGAGTTAGCACCTCTGAGGGCAGGACTGACCAAAGGTTTGATATAGTCTGATGGTACAATACATGTACCCATAACTTTGGATAAGAAATTTAGGATGGCATTTTTTTATGCTTCTTAGGAAGCATAAAAGAGAACTGATGTCCTGTTGCCCACAGTGTAACCAGGATACTGCACCTGTAGCCTGGCTTTTCCTCTTGCCCTACCTCACTCTGCCTAGTTTTTCATTCTTATTCTCTGGAGTCACTTTCCCGCAAATGAATTCTTTTCAAACTCTGTTTTGGGGGAGACCCAAGCTAAGGCAAACATTTTTAAGTGTCATAATTAGTGTGTGTCATAAAATTGTCTTTTAAAATGTTCATCATTTCTCATAGCTTTATTCTAATGAAATCTGATTTACTGGCTTTCCCAAAGGGTTCAACTCCTAAATTAAGATTATATTTTGGATAATGGCTGAAAAATAAATGCCTATATTACTCCATTCAAGTACCAACAGTAACTACTTGTCCTTTTCAGGTTAAGTTGCACCTCGGATCTTAAAACAATGTGAGCCAGGACAAGTAATGTATTTGGAGCTTTCCCTCCACCAGTAGACAAGCCCTACAAAGACCTTGTTGCCATATGCCCGAGTGTAATCCCTGGAGGAAACAAGGCATAGTGCCACTCTAAGCATAACATCCCAGAAACCTGACCTGCCATCTGCTATGAATGTTTTATTCTTATATGCTACTCCCGGCTTTAGTCCTGGAGGCCAGAATCCCACAGAAGACCCCATACAATTCCTTGGGCTTTGCTCCTTCTACACATGGCCCAGATGGTTCCAGGGACTACCTCTGAGCACTACCCTGCTTCTGAGATTTCCAGCATTATTTATCCATAATTCCCTAATGCAGGATTTCTGCTTACTCCTAATTCAGTGCCCCTTCTTTTATTGACATGAGTTTGATTGGAATTGTAGTTATCTCTATGAAATACATTGTTAGGACCAAGCTGGAAGACTATTTATTTATTTGTGGTTTTCACTTTTTTTTTTAAAGATTTTATTTATTTATTTGAGAGAGACAGAGCATGAGTTGGGGGTGGGAGGAGCAGCAGGCAGAGGGAGAAGCAGACTCCTCACTGAGCAGGGAGCCCAACTGGGGCTCAGTCCTGGGACTCCAGGATCATGACCTGAGCTGAAGACAGCCGCTTAACTGACTGAGCCACCCGGGCACCCTTGGAAGACTATTTAAAAAGAAATTTAGGGGTGCCTGGGTGGCTCAGTGGGTTAAAGCCTCTGCTTTCGGCTCAGGTCATGATCTCAGCGTCCTGGGATTGAGGCCCACATCGGGCTCTCTGCTCAGCAGGGAGCCTGCTTCCTCCTCTCCCTGTCTCTCTGCCTGCCTCTCTGCCTACTTGTAATCTCTCTCTCTGTGTCAAATAAATAAATAAAATCTTAAAAAAAAAGAAATTTAGAAGATGATGGAATAGAGATACAAATTGGGGTGAAAAACTAGGTTGGGGAAGTTGGTGATTAAAGATTCTTGGAACTCAGGTATGGAGATCCCAGATTTAGCGTGTACTCTTTCATTTAGATATCAGGCTTCCTTCACAAAAGCCCACTTAGGTTCAAGTGCCACAAGCACATGGCCTGTATTTCTAAGGGTGTCTGAAACGCCTAGAGGAAAGATATAAATTATACATCATGTGTTTTATATTTTACTGTATAAAAGGTTATACTTAGCTCACACTTAGTGATCATCATACTTGCCAAGATAAATAATTCTTTCACTCTTCCATCATTTATTCATTTAAGAGATGGTCAGGAGAGTATACAGAGGCCATGTTCTTCATAGAGATGTCTCTCGGTTGATAACACTTCATTTAACTATAGGCACATGTCCTTGCTGGGATCTAACTGCACTGAATTATTCATCATCAGAACTTAAACCTGTTTCTTTATCTTGAAATCCAACTCTTGCCTTGTACATACTATGTAATCTGCTTCTGAACTTTAGAGATAATAGAGTTATTTATTCCTCCAAAGTTATCCAAAGTCCATACCATTCACCACAGCTTGCAAATATATTTACTTTTTCCTTGATTGCTTTCTTCTAATTTTTTTCAAGCTTCCTCTCCTCCAGTGAGTAACGAACTGGAAAAAGAGACTGTTTCAGTTGTCATTCTGCACTGGGTAATCCCAAACCTTTGATGTTCTCCTGCTGCCAGCGGCATCTCACTCTCATTAATTTATTTACTCAGCAAGTATTTGTTGAATGTTTTGCCAGGGAGAATCAGCAGTGAAGAAAATAAATGTGGTCCTTATTCTTATAGAACTCATGATCAATTCTAGACAGTCATCTCATTTTGGGTTTAGGAGAAATAGCAATCTAATTATACCACCATGTATAAGTTGGGAAGGGACTTTGGAACCAGCACTGAAACCTGGGAACCCAACAAGGGATGTTCATCCTCTTAAACACATGAACAAATTGTCAAGGCATTGTTAAATTCCCATGACTTCTACATAGAATAAGAGGGTTTCTAGTCATGCCATGGAGGAAAAAGAGTTTTTTCCTCTTAGTGACCTTGAACAACTACTTCATCACTTTGCACTTATTTTGTCTTAAGTGTAAAACGAGTGAGGTAATACTTTTTTTTTCATAAAATTGTAAATGATGTAATGATTTAAATGATTAGGTACATGTAAAACACTCAGAACAGTGAGTGGCACTGAAGTGCTCAGGTATATGAGATATTGCTCTTGTGATTGACATAATAAAGAACCTTGAGAGGTCAGTATTTTGGATTTGGGATTCAGGGATGCTATCATCCTATTCAGGGATGTTATCATCCATGAGTTTTGTTGAGAGGCAGCACGCTATTGGCTCTGTAGTTCAGCTAAAGGATACGCAGAGTATTGATAGTGAAGATGAGAGGTTGAAGAGAAGCAGTTCAGGGGAATGGGAAAGGTAAGTGCTAGGAAGGTGTCAAAAGAGAAAGGAAAACGACCTCAGAGACATTAAGTAAGACTTCCTAGAAGATGTGACAGATGAACTGAATTTCTGAGAATAGGGAGATTTAGTCATGAAGAGAGGGAAACTATAACTTTTAGAGAAAAGAGTAAAGTGTTTGAAGAACATCACCTTATGGTAGCTGGGGTATAGGGTATATTTTGAGTAATAGTGAAAGGGATACTAAAGAAAAAAATCAAGTCCACATATGTAGAGCTTTCCATCAAAATTACTTGTTAGGGAGGCAATTAAGATACCAATCCCATGGCATGAATGGAGTAACCCAATGGAAGTTAAATTCTTGATATTTAATAGTTTGATATAGACACTATGTGAATAATCAGTGAATAATTCAGTGATCCAGGGACCTAAGTTCACTCATTTTTGTTGCTCCATCATCTTAGATATCTTAAGTATTGGAACCTTCCACCGAATCCTTGAATCTGGGACAGAGAGTAGGGAGAGTCATGTGGAAGATTTTTATAGTTAGGCCTGCCAAGTGGTAGTCATCATTTTAAGTGACATCCCACTGGCCAGAACTCAGTCATGTCACCACATTTGATTGCATGGGAAACTGAGAAATATAGTCATTCTACATGTTCAGGAGGATAAGAAGAGAGTTTTGATGAGCACATAGCAGCCTCAGTCACAACAATGTATTTTTTAATTTGAAAATGTCAGGGAGACTGAAATTTTTATTGATTAGGAATGTAGGCTTTGGAATCAGACAGAGCTAGTCCTAAATCTTGCTTCAGCCATTTACTAAACCTTAGTAAATTACTCAATTTCTCTGACTTTGTTTTTCCATCTATAAAGTTAAAATAGCAATAGTACCCATCTCATAAACTTACAGAGTAAAAATGACTTAAGATAACTACCAGTTTATTGAATGTTTTCCATGTTCTGTGCTCTAAGAAGGCTCTTAGGGATATATTATTTTACCTGCTCTACTCAAAAACCCAGAATCAAGAATTACAGGGGCTCAAAGTTGGGGGAATAAAATATTTCTGGAAGGAGAGATATGAAGGAAAGATTTACAAAGGATTACAAATGAAACCTAACTGTGAGTTGCTACACCTAGAGTAGCAAAAGGACACTGCAGGTAGAGTGAAAGGCAAATACGTATGCGTTAATTTATTCATACACTCAGAAAATATTAGTTGATCATCAATTAGGCATGGTTCTAGACACTGGGGATTTATCAGTAAACAAAATACATTTGCTAACATCATGGAACTTAGATTCTAATGGAGACAAAAATACAAGCAAATATATCAACTACTGATAAATGTTTAAAAAAAAGAAAGAAAATGATTTGGATTTGTATAAGATCCATGATAGTTTTTGAAGGGGAAAACAAAACAAGTTACAGAATATGAAATAATGTCCTATTTTAAAACATAATCCTCTAACTAAGGCTATGTATTTGTTAGTATGAGCATGGAAAAATGGTCAAGGAATACAGACCATCTTGTTAACTTTAGTTATCTCAGGGGGCTGGAGTTGATAAAGGGGAAAGAGATAGATTATTACATTTTAAAATATATTCTCAAATAATTGTGTAACAGATGGTAAAGTCAATTCAATCATTAAAAACTATGCAGTATGTGAACATATGGATGGCCCATCTCCCACAAAGTTGTGTCATCAATAGCCTTTTAAACAAAAGTAGCAGAAGATGAAGACAGGGTAGGGTTAAAGTCATAGTCCTGGATGTATCCTTAGCATTGTATCCATCAGCAGCCATACTGACTTGAGTAGAATCAGTTAGACTTATAGTATAAGATGTTTTGGAAGGTGAAGATGGGTGGTTGGCACTACTATGGTCCTCCTTCTCTGCTGCCCTCAAAAAATAGGCTGCTTTTGCTTTTTTAAGGGCCTGAAATCAGCAACGTCCAACTCAGTTGTCCCTTATGACTTAATTCAGACTTGGATCTCTGCCCTTAATTTCAGAAACATTACATGGCACGTAAAAATAAAAAATCAAGGGCGCCTGGGTGGCTCAATGGGTTAAAGCCTCTGCCTTTGGCTCAGGTCATGATCTCAGGGTCCTGGGATTGAGCATCAAGCTCCCTGCTCAGCGGGGAGCCTGCTTCCTCCTCTCTCTCTGCCTGCCTCTCTGCCTATTTGTGATCTGATCTCTCTCTCTGCGTCAAATAAATAAATAAAATCTTTAAAAAAAAATAAAAAATCAAGGGCTTTGATTCCATTTAAAATAATATATAGGAAATATCACAGGTTTGGGACTTAATCCGTAACTCTTATCAGGTTTGAGAACTTAAACTTCACTATAAAGGAAACATAATTGTACAAACAACAAAATATAATTGTGAGGGTAAAGTGAGCATATAGCACAAACTAATGACAACTAACATTTATTGAGCACTTACTATATGCCAGGTAATATGCTAAGTGCTTGACATGAGCCAGGAATGCCTATTCGATGAGGCACAAATCAGTTAAGTAACAAGGATTCTGACTTCTATAGGTGGTCAGACTACATTATGTTTTACTATCTCATAGATAATTACCAAAACACTACATACCTAGTTCTTATTCTTTTTATATCGTTGTAGCTGTTGTTTTGGGATCATCATTCTAAACCTAACATTTCTGTTCTGCCTTGATTTCACAGATCTTTGTCTTTTTGAGGACTGTACTTGCTCCATCAGTCATCCCTTCCCTTCAGCTATCACAGTGTACCCAATCATAGAGACAGCAAGGCATTGTGCTACAGGCATTTTACACGTGTTCTCTCTTAACCAGCATTATAATCTTATAAAGTAGGAATGGTTTCTCCATTTCTTCAATAGGGAAAATATGGCTCAGAGTTCAATCACATGACCAGAATCACAAAGCCAATAATTACATCTCATCCTAATCCCCATGAGTTTTCCACTTAGTCATACACTTCTGTTTTTAGAATGCTATTCCTAGGATTAAACATACTAAGCCTGCATTTCTCAAATTCTGTGTTGAGGCACCCCAGGGTGCTTCAGCTAACTCAAGGAACTTTTTCAAAATTTCAAGAAAAACTCAGATATTCAATGTCTTTCAGAGACCACATGACCTGCTAGCTGCATATAGTTCAGAGTTTTGTTTTGTTTTTTAAGATTTAATTTTCTGAGAGAGGAAGATGGGGGTTGGGGGTGGTGGGCAGAGGGAGAGAATGTTTTAAGTGGACTCCCTGCTAGCGTGACTTGCGGCTTGATCTCATGTCTCATGAAATCATGACTTGAGCAAAAACCAAGAGTCAGACCCTTAACCAACTTAGCCACCCCGGTGCCCCAAGAGTTTTAGCATTAGATCACACTGCATTCCTTTTGATGATGTCATATCTTTGCAAAGCTACAATTTTTATTAAGAACAAGCACTAGGGGGTGCCTGAGTGGCTCAGTTGGTTAAGTGCTGGACTCTTGGTTTTGGCTTAGATCTTGATCTCATGGGTCATGAGATTGAGCCCCACCTCCCTCAGGTCCATGCTTATCTGGGAGTTTGCTGGAAGATTCTTTCTGTCCCTCCCCCACCTCTCTCTAAAATAAATAAATCTTAATAAACAAAGTGCCAGGTGTGTGGGAGGAGGAGTTACATGGGAACACCCTGTACTTTCCACTTAATTTTGCTGTGATCTTATAACTGCTCTTAAAAAAAAAGTCCACTAAAAACAAAACCACCGCATGGGAATTTGTGTGAAACAGGAAGTGAGAGTGGTGGCGTCCAGTCTCATTCCAAAGTTTGAGAAGTTATACAGTGTCCAAGAGGCACACAATTCCCATTAGTAATTTTGGTTCTATAAAAATGAAATAAAATATTTTTCTTTCAATATATATCATTTTTTTGAATATCCACTAATTAGTTAGGATATGATATTAGTTAGGATATTTAAACAGCCTATTTATTAGGCTGTTTGTATCCCACTACTAAATAAACAGAATTGTGTTTGTTCTCTTGGCTAGGAAACAAATACTGTGACACAAAGTGTGTCACGGAACAAAAACATTTGAGAGACTTTCTCCTTTGCTGTATTAAACCCTAACGGGATTAAAAGTCTGTGTGATATGCTTTTTAAAATATTTCTGTCCTATTTGAACTTTGTATTTTGAATATTTACTGCTGTTCTGAAAACGAAAGCCTCTAGTGTCATTCACTCTGGAAATGACACACGGTCTGCTGTATCACTCCTTTTGCTTGTACATGTAATTCAGCACTTAATTTTATGTTCTATATTTAAGGTTGTGTTTTTCTATTTTCTACCCTATCTGTATTATATAGCCTTTGAAGACATGGATGTCTTATGTTCTTATACATGTATGCCTGTATAATACATATACACTTGTTCTAAGCATAGGAAAAATTAGATGGGTATACATTGTACTATTAATAATGTGTACCTCCAGCAGAGTTATTTTATATAAACTTTAAGTGGTCAGATTGCGAGTTTATTTTTCTGAATTTTTTTGCATTTTTCAAATAGGCAGTTTTTCAAAGACATTTTGATGGATAAATATAGCTTGTATAAGGCGTCCTATTACCTCTTGCACAGAAAGATGTGGAAAATGCTTCTGAAATAAAGATTTGGGATGACTTCCTTAGAATTGTTCTTAGAAATCAAGGCAAACTTTATTTAGTGACTTCTGTCTGCCAGGCACTGTGCTACCTGATTTCATGTATTATTTTATTTACCTCTAGCTCAGCAGTAATATTTTCTTTATGTTACAAATAAGGAAATGGAGGTTCAGTTCAGAACTCTTGGATTTTTGTCTAATGGCATTAAAGTTTTAAAATGCAAACAGTCCAGTCACATAAAAACTACATATTGTGTGACTTCATTTATATACAATGTCCGAATAGAGACAAGAAAGTAGGTTAGTGCTTGTCTCGGGGCCATGTATATGTTTTAGGGTGGAGGTGGCTAAGGAGCGAGGAGGGTTTGCTGATAGGTATGGGCTTTTTGGGGGATATATTTGTGAATATTTGAAAATTCAGTGAATTGTGCACTATAAAAAAAGTTGCATTTTATTGTATGTGGATTATAGTTTAATAAGCTATTTAAAAGAAAATAAAAACAACTCAGGCTTTCCATTGTGTAAGCCTCAAGGACAATTTTAACAGTCTTTAATGAACTTTCATATTACAACTTAATCCAAAGAATTCAGAAAGATCTAGCAAATGCTTATGGGCAATGAGCTCTACCAGTTTCTTGTGGGATTATCTATTCCTTTTTGAAAAGTATCATAGCACCTCCCAAACACATAATTAGACATTGGACTGAGCAGTGAGCCACATCTAGCATGAGGCCTAACACAAAATGCCAGCTCAACAAATGTTTGCACAGTCGAAGGTGTATTGGTGACATTCAGTAATGGATCCTCTGTTTCAGGGAAGAAGATCACTTTTATATAAAGAATGGCATGTCTTCCTGAGATAGCTTGAAAGAAGCACGTTACCCATTTGTCTTTTTAACCCGATCTTTGGGTTCCAAGTAAGTTACTGGGAATCTTCTTTGTCATTACTGTTTAATTACCAAGGAACCTCTAATCCAGGCCAGAAATTCCTCACTGCCCACATTTCTCTCTACTTCAGAATGCGTATCTAATAGCAACCAATTACTTTTCCTATTTTCTCACTTGGAATCTGTTTGGGGAGCTGGGGATCGCTATCTAACAAAATCGGTAACATCTGTGACCAAGGGCGGCTAAATGGGGAGAGTTAGCTGGCTAGACGGATTTCCTGCATGGTAAGGCTCTTTTCCTCTGCAGAGGTTGCTCTGGGACAGTTACTTGTGAGATCTCCTCTGATTTTTTTGAATGTCTTTCTACCCTTTCCCACCCGACCTTTTTCTCCGACGGAAAAAAAGAGTTTTGTGTTTAAGAGGTCAAGTGACTTAAAGGAACCATTCCAGCCTTCTGAAAGTTTCCATTTCAAACACACGAAAAGTAATTCCAAAGAAACGACCCCTCCTCTGCTTTGCTTCAGGTATGGCTTTGATTTTCATGTTGGCGTGCATCTGACACTCATATTTTAACAGGTTTCCAAGAAACCTGCCTCAGTGCCTGAACAACGGTGCTTTTTCACATTTGGCCACAACAGAGCTGAAAGATTAGAAACCACATTCATTTTAATACTGATTCTTAAGCTATGTGGATATAAGTCTTCTATCCTATTTAGAGACACAAGTTTATACTTGGAAAACACATCCAAGATGGAATGATGTTGGATGATTTTAAGAAAACAAGGTAAAGGAAATGATCCTTTAAACTTATTAAATAATTTGTTTTGTATTTTTTTCCTCTTGTTTTATTATTATTTTTTTTAAACAAAAGTCTTTTCTGTGTTCTTTGGCTCAATTGGTGCCTTGATACATCTGCAGTTTTCAGAAAAGGCAAGTTCAAGGGTGAAAACGATGGTTTTGTTTTGGGGAACTAATTTTGTTGTTGTTGAACAGCTTCCCCACTCTTTAGAGCAGACAACAAAAGTGTCATTATCTGGTTTAGGGAGCTGCTGATAAATTATTCATACAACTAATGATGACTCTGATTCTTCCTGGGGAATGCTGTGACTTATTTTTCTTCCTTGTAAAAGACGAAACCACTTTTTTTGTAGCCATTTCTGGCACACCTGCATGCTTGAGGCAATCAGGTGTGATGTATTCCTGACACACATCCCTTTCCCCTCATTCTCTAGGCTGTGGTTTTAAAATAGAAAACCTCTGGATATTTGGCCTTCTTTTGTATGATAGGCACAATTTCTTAAATGAATTCACCAGGTTGAGGGAGGGAGGACTCACCCATAAGCTACTTATGATTAAGGATCTGACACCATGGAATCACATTAATATCTAAATTGCCAGTTGCAGGTGCACATGCCTTTGAAACTGCAGAAATGTTAAGACCTAAGACAGTGTTAATAAGGAGACTAAGCTATTAAGGTGGAACTCGGGTTAATAGTCTTCACTGAGAGCTTACTCTATGCTAAGTACATTGTGCACATTATCTCATTTAATCCTTATTTCGTTAAAAAGGAAACTGAGTCGTAAGTAGGTTAAGTAATTTTTTTCAATGTTAATAACTGGTAAAACTAAAAATTGAGTCAATAATATTACTCCAAAAACCATGCTGTTGATGAAACAGCTATTTCCTAAGTCCTGTGTGGCAAGCAGCATGTAGGTTTTGGGAGTAAAGGAAGGTAAGTCATTGCTCCTACCCTCAGGGAATTTACATTTTAAACTCAAGTCTTTTGATTACATTATTCATTCACTGGAAGAACAATTAACTGCCCATCTTGGGTCAGCTTCTGTGCTGTGCCGTGTTTGGTACTGTGACTCTATTTTCAGAAACAAGATTTAGGACATGCCATCTAACGTGGAATTTGAATAACGAGTTGACATATAATGGGATGGAATATTTGAATTAGGATGTTTTGACACTTCTTGTGAAGAGGAAGAGGGGGAACAAGAGGAGGTTGGGGAACCAGCTATCAAGAAAAGAGAAGATACTGAAATTGAAAAAAATGACTGTTTTGGAGTTATTATCCTGAAGAAAGTTAGGCCATGTCCAGATGAGAGGGATGTTTTTAGTCTCTGGCAGCCTCATGCACAAAATAAACTCTTCCTTTGGACTCAAGATTGGCAACTAGAGAAGCTGGAGGACAGCAGATGCCTGAGCTCTGCCAGTGACATCTGTTACTGAAAATCTGGTGGTAGCTGAGCAAGGAACCAAGGAGGGGTTACCACAGGAATTCCCTTCTTCGCTGGGGTGTGTGTAGAATGGACCGGTCCAGGACTGAAGCAGGGACAGTTGTGAAGATAGGGCTTATTGCAACCTCCCACTTAGTCAGTTATGCCAACTGGCTAGAAATGGGAATATTTATTTGAACCTGTGTATGATTGTTCTAAAAGGCAAAAATTTCGTAGGAAAACTGTTGGCAGGTTAACTGCACAGATATGAATTATTTCTGCCCTTTAATAATAGGAAATGTCACTTTCCTTCATTGTTAAGAACAAGTTTGAGGTACTAGTTTTCAACTCTGAATCTTCCATGCCTTTTCTTGGAAGATGAGGCCAAAGCTGGTGTTCACTGAGAGGTCTTCTCTTTCTAGTCTCTGTTGCACAGTGAGTTGTTACTCAAACTTTTTCAACAGGATGTAAAAAATTAGAAGGGAACTATTTCCCTCTCTCCTCCAGGAAGGCAGAGGAGATGGAGATTAAAAAACTTAGAAACATTTGTCTAATGAATCATGAAAGGCAGTGGGAAGGGAGGCAAATTTGTTTTAACTCAAAGATAGGCCAATTCAGCCTGAGTTCTTCCTCGTGAGTCTAGGTCTCTTTAAGGAAATTATGTCATCTCATTAGCCTTTGATAACCTATTCTGTGTTGGACCCTGTGCAGAGTAACACATGTGTCCATTGAGACAGACTAGGTTAAGTTGCAATAAGAAATAATCCTCAAATCTCAGTGGATTAAAACTAAATGTTTATTTCACACTCAGAGTATTACATGTCTAATATAGTTTGACAGCAGACCTTTGCTCATCATAGTCACTTAGGGATCCATCTCGACATATGCTTCCACAGTCACCACAGCAGGAAAAGAAGATATGATAAATCAGTAACATGGGATCTTAAAGCTTCTGCCCACAGGTGACACAGATCACTTCTGTTCCTACTGCCCAATCAAAGAAAGCTACCTATAATTTCATGGGTGTGGGAGTGAAATCCTACTATGTGCTTGGAAGGAGAGCCAGAAGTATTTGATGAAAACTCTAGAAAGTATCACTGGAGATGAACCTCATGATGTACCACCCTCTCCCAAAATAAAAAAACTCAACATCAGTTATAGGATGAAAAAGGGGAAGTATACATTGTTCCAGCTCATCTACAAAAGAAGAAAACTGAAGTTTGGGAGGGATGAGTGTGTACACAAAGTTGATAAGTTGATTTCATTTTTCATTAGCTTTAGGAAAGCACTAATGAAATCCTCAAATTATCTATTTCTTGTTTAGCTAACATGTGTCATATAGTTACAGTAGAGATGAGAACTGTACTAGAGTATATACCTATATTTCATTTAATTCTGTAGAAATCTTTACTATTTATGTTTATATAACTTAGTATCATGATGGACTCATGAATTCCTTTTTAATTCAGTTACTCATTTTTAATGAACCAATTGTCCCAGATTCAACCAGGGGTAACCACTTTAGGCTAACTCCTATTTCTTTTTCTTTTCAGTCAACTTTACTGAGATATAATTTACAAACAATAGAATGTATTCAATTGCAGTAATTCTAAGGCTAGTTAACCAAATTGAGGGCATAATATCAGAATACCATGGGAGAGAATGTAATTCTAGTTTTTAAGCATGCCTACAAACTTAGGCCATTTTAAATGAAAAAAAAATCACAACAGGTTTTAAATATTCAGTCAGAAAATTTTATAAAGAATAGGAAACTTTAAGATTTTCCTCATTGCCTTATAATTCTAATGTGTCTTCTCTAGTGCTGTCTTCTGACTGATTTTACCCTATGACCCAGGTATTTTATATACTTTCCATACCTCTGGGCCTTTGAACATACTAGTCCTTCTGATTGTGATGCCTAATTTGCTTGTTTTCCTGGAAAAGACCAACTTTTTCCTTTGAGATGCAGTTCAACCATCACCTTTTCTAGGAAGCTTTCCCTGAAATGCTTTTCTCTTATGGTACCTTCATTAATTTCCACAGGGAAATAATTATGCTCTGTCATAATTATTAGAGGGAGAGGCTGTGTTTTTGTCCATATCTTCAGTGCCTTACAAATGGCCAGATTTTCAATGTGTGTTGAATAAATCCTTATGCTGATATTATTAAAGTATTCTTTTTTTTTTGAGGAGGATCTCTATAAATATAAGTTCTTCATTTCAAAAATTCTTCAATCAAAAAGAGCAGTTAGCCAACCGGCTAATGTAGATAAACTCAATGTGTTTAAATAAATGTATATGCTCAATGCGGCAGTAGAGTATGGACTCTCAGATCATAGGCGTGAGTTTAGAAATCTAGTCCTGAAACCGAAGGTGTTATCTTGCTTCAATTTCCCAATATTAGTCCTTCTTCTTAAAATGGAGATGATAAGGCAGGTGTGTGTGTGTGTGTGTGTGTGTGTGTGTGTGTGTGTGTGCGTGCGCATGTGTGTGTAAGACCATTAACATATATGAATATCCAGCATACATTAACGTTCCATAAGGAACAGCTCTTGTGGGAGCTTCCTTTGGACTTTTAGAAATTTTCCAAAGAACTAATCTGAGACCAGTTTTTCCATCTCTATGGGTCTTGTATGAAATACATTAAAGATTTTCATGCCTGAAAAAACCATCGCTTTTAAAAACTGGGATGCTGACCTTGCAGCTTAGTAAACACCACACAAGCAGACAGAGCATGTGCATATGAAATTCACGAGCATCTTTCCATTCGTTTGGGCAAAAAACACATCTCTCTACCTTCTCCAGCTTTACAGAACAGATCAAGGGTCCAACAATTCTTCATTTCTTTCAGCCAAGCCTGACATCCAATATGCCTGCCTTCGTTGCTTTCAGAAAAAATTAGGTGTTGAAAGCTCTGACTAGAAGGATTAGAGATATGAATAACAACTTGACAGATCAAATCAAATACATTCTGATTTGATTACATTACTAAGTCAATTATTATTTCTTGTCACATTAATTATGGCAAGAGTTATAAAATGTGTCTTCCAATAATTCCCTAACTAAATCATAATGGCCATATCCTTGTGGTGAATCTAGGTAACAGCAAGGGTACATATTTGTGTCAACAGTAGAAGAGGGAATTAAGGAGGAAAGAACTTTCCTGTAAAGATTTTTTTAAAGTAACTTCTATACCAAACATAGGGCTGAAATTTAACAACCCTGAGATCAGGAGTCATATGCTGCACTGACTGAGCTAGCCAGGTGCCCCAGGAGGAAAGAATGTTTATATTAGTTTCTTTATTGAATGTTAAGCACGCTCTCTGTGTTAGGCACTGGACTTAGTTATAAATGTTGAGGATAAGGAAATAAAAATATTCAGCTCCTGCTACCCTTAAGGAGCTCACAGCTCTGAGGGTGAGAAAGGCCTGAAAACAAACAAATCCATTTTAAGATTCAGGAAGGAGATGAACAACACAGTGACAGAGTGGAAAGAGGCTTACTTCTGATGCCGTGTTCAGAAAAGCCTTCATAAAGGATTTTCTGTTTGGCTCTCATGTTATCTTGCATCAGTTCTACCAAGAAAGTGGCTAAAAGATATTTTGTTGAACAAGATCCTTGTTAGTAGAATAAATGACCCAAGAACATACTGAACATCAAGGCCTAGAGAAAAATCATATTGTCACTCTGTCCCAACATTACACACAGTTTTCAAGTGAGACTAAGAGCTACTTAATGTTGAATCAAAATACAAAGTTACTTCAATGTATGAGTGTGTGCTTACATGTATCCTTGAGTTTGAAGGTCCCTCCCATGAGCCAAATACATGGTTGAGAACATCCTGCTACCTTAGCTCACTTACTCCTCACATATTCCTCTTGAAGCACCAAATCTCAATGATTTGGTGATTGAATATAGAGAATTAGAGGGATTGAGTAACTTACCACAATCACACAGCTAGCATATGGCAGCACTAAGATTCAACCTGGTCATCACTATTTAAGAGAATTCCATTGTGATTATGGAGCAACTTAAAATATAGGCACTATAATTCCCGAGGTGGGTCAGCTTGTAAGTGACTTGTTTGAGAACATAAAGCAATTTAGTAGCAGAGCTGGAATTTACATGTCAAACACACAAGTTGCCTACAGGTGACTATTTTCCTTTCAAACTCTGTATTGAGCCAAAGTACATGATCTGGGGCATCCTAGAATCTACATATATATGATATAAAGTGAATGATGCAAAGCAGACCCAATGGTTTTAAAAGCAAACTGCTCTACCTAGAAGTTCTACAAAAATTCAATATAACTTCAAATTCCAAATACTAGTTTTAGTTGTGTGTGTGTGTTTTTTTAAGGATTTACTTATTTGAGAAAGCCACATGTGAGTTGGGGGTGGGACAGAGGAAGAGGGAGAGGAAATCCTCAAGAAGACTTCTCTCTAAGCGCAGAGACGGACACAGAACTTGATCCCCCAATCCGTGAAATCATGACCTGAGTCAAAACCAAGAATCAGACACTTAACTGACTGAGCCACCCCGGGGCCCCTACTTTCTTGTTTAGTGGAGGAAAGTGGAGAAAAGAGAAAAGGAATCAATTAAGCACTCTGCTGAGAACAAGAACAATTACAATAGCTGTTATGCGCCTTGCATATTTTATAAAGAATTAGAAGCGTTTTACGGGCTAACATGTTTAGTCTTCATAACAACCCTAAAAAGTAGGTTTCCTTATGATTCTCATTTTACAGAAGTAGAAACTGAGGAGCAGAGAACCTAAATCTCTAGCCTTAGGTCACAAAATGAAAAACGTAGCATTAGTCATCATTCAAATGCTCATGGTTTACAAATGTATTCTCATTTAACATTGGATGTAATCATATAAAATGTTACTGCTATTTTGCAGATGAGAAAATAGACTCTGAGAAGGAGAATGAAATGCCCAAGGGGTCATCAAAAGCAAGCAGCAAAGATAGGATTTTAAGCCCCAGGCTCTGAGTTTGTTTTGGGCACTAGGTAACTGTTAGACCAGAAGTATATTAAAAAAGTACACTTGAATATCAACAAATCTTCATGAGATCCATATGGCATAGTGAAGACATAAAGGTTGGCTGCTCTCGAATCTATTAGTTATAGGTTCAGTGAATCTATTTGTCATTTCCCTATTGTCTCCGGCTCCTTTCAACTATTAACTGATGTCTTCAGCGATAGGGGTTAACCTGTTAACTAAATTATCCTTAGCCAAATCAGACCATGTCCTAGCAGCCTCACACCCACCAACAGGTTAAAACTAGAATTTCTCACATACCTTTTTATTATTATTATTATTGTTTTTCCCTTTTCTTTTTTCTTTTTTTATTTGCTTGTTTTTTTTATTTGATTTTTTTCAGTGATCCAAGATTCATTGTTTATGAACTACAACCAGTGCTCCATGCAATACGTGCCCTCCTTAATACCCACCACCAGGCTCACCCATCCCCCCTCTCTCCTCCCCTCCATAACCCTCAGTTTGTTTCTCAGAGTCCACAGTCTCTCATGGGTCATCTCCCCTTCCTTTTAAGAGATAGCTGTAACATAAACACTATACTCCAGACTTTGTAAAGTAAAACCTTTAGAGATAACTGTATGGATTCAAATCCTGGTTTAGATTATTTCAGTCTGTGTGACCTTGGGCAAATTATTGATCCTTTCTGGGATGCACCTTTTCCTGGCATCTATCACAGTTATGAGTGAAGTCCCACATCTAGCCAAGGCCTCAAGTACTGATAGGACCCCCAGACCACTCATAACTGTTACTCACAGCCTAACTCTTTTGGGCTCCCTTCCATATCTTGCTTTCTGTGTACCTAGGCCATTGGCTGAGACACTGTGTCACATAGAATTTCCCATCTGAAATTATGATGGTGCCATCCTCATGACTTTAAGAATCTGTGCAGATTCTTGATCTTCAGGGATATCAAAACAAAAGAAGACAAAGCCTGAGTTATCATACCTCACTGATGATCATCCCATGGGCTCTTGGTAAATCCACTCAAAGAAGATTCCTATACTGTGTAGTACTACCACAGTTCTGCCCTAAACATGTTTCCTCCCCGTTCTCAACACCTGCCCAAGATTCAAGTATTACTTGCTATTAAATGTGCACTAGTTACATATCACTTAAAACACCTAAAAATAATCCAGAGGAAATCTTCTAGTGTTCTATCCTTGAATCTCTCATCCAGTATTTTAGATCAAACTTCTGTCTCAGGGTGAGATTATAAAAGGCGTGAGCCTAAGATCTGAGGAGATGTTTTAATGTAAATTTACATAATGGGTAAAAGATGGAATTTGGGTGGAAACTAAGTTATCATTTTAAGATACTATTTTCTGTGATTACACTTAGGATTTTCTGGGAATAAGTTTGTTTTGTTTTGTTTTGTTTTTTAATAAAATTGTAAAACATACTGTCTAAAGTTAGGGGATGAGTAAGAATAATGTTTCAAGATTCCAGGCAGTTCTAAGATAAATTATTATGAGACTGATAGTTTTACATTTTGTGGTTTTTAATGACTGCTGTTGGCCCAACCTACCCCAGAATTCAAGATTATGCAGCAAATGTGCATGTACTTTTTAGCATTTACATAATTGGTCCCTAACAGAGTTTATTTTGCTTTAATTTTCCAGATTTTATATACTAATTCAGTATTTTGCCAGAAGTTGAAGATCTTTCCAACAATCTGTACTCATGAGGGAGGCAGAGCTTCCTATATGTAGTGGCTGAAACAATTTGGTCCAAATGGTTGATGCCACAGGCAAAATATCCAAAGATTGTTCACTTGAAAATTATGACACTTTTTCAGGATTTTACATTGCATTATTTGTTTTATGGACTATTCAGTATGCATTGCACCAACACTAATTACTGCACTAATAAGTCAGTGTGTTACTAAGATGTTTTGCCATTATAATTACAGCCACATGTTGTTGTCCTTCCTCAAATAGTCCAGGCTTAATTGCATCGTTTTTCAGGAGAATTTATGTGGTACAGCTTAATTCAAAATTAGTACATGAATAAATGAAGTGCAAACTATTTTCTGCACTGACTCACATGCAGAATAAATGTTGTCGAGAGGAACGTAGTCAAGCTTTCATGTTCCCAGTTGTCTATGGTAATTTCCATGATGAACCTCCAGTGGTAATTTATGGAATGGAGGTCACAACTGGCAGAGGATTCTGAGTGGATGTATGGAAACGGTGCTGTACAAGGTAATAAGAGCATGGATTCTAGTCTCTGACAGTCATTTGTCATATGGATTTGGGGGTTATTTTCCTTTTCTGAGGCTCCAATTTTTTTTTATCTGAAAATTTAGGATGTTGTTCAATGATACTGGGTTCTCTCTAGTTTTCTCCTCTGATGATGTTATATCTACCAGTGTCCTTCTGTGAATATAATATTAAAAATCTGCCTTCCCTTAAAAAGATTGCTATTCTTTCCCATGCTAAAAATTAATGATGTCACCTACTATGGAAATAATGCAGGTCATTTGAATTCTACATTCTCTAAGGCACTCCGATTCCCAAAATGAACCTATATAATCTCTTCCTTACATTTTCATTTC
Source organism: Ailurus styani (assembly GCA_002007465.1). Classification (NCBI taxonomy): domain Eukaryota; kingdom Metazoa; phylum Chordata; class Mammalia; order Carnivora; family Ailuridae; genus Ailurus; species Ailurus styani. The sequence continues at coordinate 2,396,936 of LNAC01000120.1, forward strand.
TTTACTTTTTTCTGTCTCTTTCTTTTTCCTTTGCTTCCTGCTAACAAAGTTGACCTGCACTCATGAATAGGTACATATTGCTATCCTGGTCTTTGGAAGTTGGGCTCCCATTGCCAATAGTCTTATATGTTGGTGTAGAAGAAAGGTCATTTTACCCCTCCTGCCCTGTACACTTAGATTGTCCTTTAGTTTGTGATGGTAAGTTCTGATATTTTGAACTAAGTTCTGATATTTTGAACTAAATTCTACGGGTGGTGGGGTGTTATAGACCTTGACTCAGAAGGTACACGGAAGTCTTAGGACAGCAGGCTGTGGTTAGATGAGACAAAAAAACACCAATCTTTGTCCAACAGCTCCTGTAAACAACTATGTGTTTTACTTCTACAAAGAACGTGGGTTTAAGAGACAGGTTTTATCTCATGGGAATGAGTAAAAAGATAGGTAAGATAGGGAAAGAGAAATAACTCTCAAGGACCATACACTGTTTAGTGCCTCAAATTACATCCTGTTCCTTCCCCATTTGGACAAGTCTCTGAAACTTGGTTTCCTCAAATGTAAATTGGAGATAATCTTACCCACAAGATTTTAAATGAATAATATATAAAGCATGTGTCCCGCAAAGCCCCTAAAACCTGTTGGTTTCTTATATCTACAAAGTTAAGTCAATCAATATATGTGGTCAGTGGTTAGAACATTTTAGGTGGTGATAAATAGGTCAACAACACTGTAGAGATGGAAAAACAAGGTATGTTCAGGGACTCCCAAAATAAAATGGAAACTTCAAGAAAGGAAGAAGAAAGAAAGAAACATGGAATGGTAAGTGGGGGGCAGATCTTGGAAGGCTTTGGATGTCAAGCTGTAGAATTGAGCTTTCGCTGGTACCGAGAGAGAGAGGATTAACTAATGGAATCTTGAATTCATAGTGAGGAGTTTTCAGGGTCTCCACTAGGTTATAGGATACTCTTGTGCAAATAATTTAAAAAGTCACATCTTCTTCAAGATACTTCTACCATCAGTTAGAATTTTATGGTAAATATACAATTCTATAGTGTTTATGATATAAGATAGGCATCCCTGGGCAATGCACCTGAACTATTCTAAGAGATACTGAGATATCTGTGGCCTATGGAATTTTTTAATTCCCAATGGTGGAATGGAGCAAGAACTGATAAATTTATTCATTTTTTTCCTTTCAAAAATATATTCCAAGGACCTTTCAAATGCCAGTTCGGGTGTTAGGAACTCGAGGTACAGCAATAGAGAGCCACATTCTCTGACCCTGATGAACAGAGACGTAAGATTAAGATGAGATAAATTATTTGGTTGGTCACAGATTTCTCCCATAATATCAGAAAGCTAAAATGATGACATACATAATAAGTACCTGACATTCTTGACTTAAGAATGTTTTCAATCACCAGTGGTGATTTTGCCCCTCTGGTGACGTTTGGCAATGTCTGGAAACAGTTTTTGTTGTCACCAGCTGGGAGCAGGGAGGGGCATGCTACTGGCATCTACTGGGTAGAAGCTAGGGATACTGTTCAATATCCTTCAAGGCACCGAACACCCCCTTTATTCCAAACAGTAAGCAATTATTTAACCCAAATATTAATTGTTCTATGGTTGAGAAACCTTGCTTTAAGTAAATATTATCCATTATGTTACTATAAGAGTTCATGTAAGAGCTAATCAAGCATGAGATAAATTCTAAGCAATAACCCTAAGTGAGAGAATGAGATCATTAAACATTATAATAATTGGAAATGGAGTTGCAGCAAGGGAGAAGAGTCAAAGATATGTCTAAGAATTATATGTTGAATGACAAGAAGAACAGCGATAACATTGCTACTAATATAATGCTCACGGGGAAGTGATGGATTTGGTTTGGATATGTTGAGTTGATGATATGTGATGGGCACATACAGGAAAACTCAGAGATGGGAGTGGGAAGACAGTTCAGGTCTCTGGAAACCTCAGGGTGTAGAAGTCTTGGGCAGTGTACTTGGAAGATGTGTGAGTGAGTTGCATCTTCAGATGGCAATTCTGCGCACAACACACTCAATGAAAAGAAATGCCCCGTAGGCTGTGGTTTTGCTGCCTGAAGAACTTGGACGGTTCCCTTCGCCCCACCCCATCCCTCAAAAAACCACATCTTATCCCTTTCTACACCCATATTTGCTTCCTTCCAGGCTAAATTCTTTTGAAGTTAATGGTTACAATGGATGGGGAAGTGTGGGGAAGGAGTGGAATCTGTCCCACACTTCTTCAATTTCCACTAAATTACATAGGTCTTGAAAGATAAAAGGAAAAGGTCTGGGGGCAAAACACATTTTAGGTTTCATTGAACCATATTTTGGGTTTCCTGATCCAGGGCTTAAACATTCCATTTATTCAGCCAGACCATGAGGCAAACCATTTCAAGGCTGAAACCAGTTGTGTGGAATCTATGGCCCACAAGACCAAGGTCCAGGGATTGTGTGAATCTCTTCTTTATCAGAGGAATGTAGCAATGGCATTTTATGAGTATTTCCATTTTTATGAGATTAGAAATTTACCATCGATAGGAGAGGAATAGAAGTAAGCCCATCTGCCTGTCTTCCTGCCTTCCTTCCCTTTTTCCTTTTCCTTCCTTCAACAAACATTTATTAAATGGTGACTATAGACCATTTTTTTCTAGATCTCAAAGATAGAAAGATGATGTTTTATAGTAATCAAAGCAATTTTTCATTTTGTTGCTCTCTGCTTCTTACAACCTCACAACTCCAGGTGTTATCATCCTCATTTTTCAGACAGGAAGCCTGGGCTCAGAATAGTTGTATCTTAGAGTTATATAGTCATTTCTTGGTATGCTCAGGACTAGAACCCAGGTCTCCTGATTTACTGATCTGAGCGAGAGTAGCAGAGGGAACTTTGTGAAGTGATCCATAAACTTTGAGATAATTCACTATAAAGTCCAAGCACATATAAGGAGGAGATGGTAGAAAAATGAGCCTTATGACTGGATTGCCGAGGTATGTGAGATTTCTCTGGACTTGGTTTCCTCATCTGTAAAATGGGAGTACAAGATGAAATAAGTGGCCTTTAAAGTTTCATTTTTCTCAATAGCTAAAATGTATTTTCAAATAAAACACTCTTTATGACCTTGATACATAGAATAGATTACAGTGGATCTGCTTTGATTGAAATAGCAGCAGTGACCCTAGAACAATCTTCTTTAGTCCCTTGCCATATCACCTTCACTTTACCACCAGTGACAACTTAGGCTCCTGCAAGACTTAGAATTCTTCAGAACATGGTATGAAATCCACTGGGCTGCATCCTCCTGACCTAACAGTCTGCATTTCTAGTCATGATCATCTCTTGTCTACTATACACATTGCTTTTAGAGCTATCATTTCAGGTGAGGAAACTGAGCGTATGAAAGCTTTAGTAACTTTCCCAAGATTATTCAATTAATATAATATGGCTTCAATGCCTAGGTTCTTTGTACTTGTTGGTGCTGCTTTCAATGGATCTGAAATGTCCTGCCTCTATAGAAAGGAATTCCTGTATATTAGGTGTGGTATGTGAGATCTAAGGCCATAGAAAGTTGGTCAGCTTACCCTTCCTGCTCTGTAAAGGAAGAGGCTCTTTCAGATATCCCCAGTTGTGCAGCATAGCATGCCAGCCTGTCTCAGTGTTATTTTAGTCATGATATATAAGCCAAATGGAAAAAAAAAAAGATTTGGGTTCCTATCTCAGGCTTGGACCATATGTTTATGATGGAGTAAAGAAGGAGAAATGGGGAAACTTACTCACTCATTTATTCAACAATGTGCTATATGCTAGGTACTATATTCTAAGTATTGGCAATATGGAAGTAAGCACAGGAAATAGGGTCTTTGCCTTTATGAAGCTTATANTTCATTCAACAATGTGCTATATGCTAGGTACTATATTATAAGTATTGGCAATATGGAAGTAAGCACAGGAAATAGGGTCTTTGCCTTTATGAAGCTTATAGTCTTGTGATGGAAATAAAGCATTAATCAAATTAATATTTGTGAAACAACCAACTGATAAGTGATAAGAAGGCAAGATATTGTTTCTGTGAGAATCTAAACAAATTTGGGAGATCAGAAAAAGCCTCCCAGAAGAGGTAGCATTTGAACTGAGATAAAAAGGAACAGAGAAAATTAGTTATTGAGGGGAAAAAGTGATACAAAGAGAGGAAACAGCGGAAATATGGGGAAAGAGAGAAGTTTGGCAGGACTGGAGAGAATGAGGTGGGTGTGGTATGAGATGATGACACAGAGTCCAAGCCAGGCTGATGACAGACTGTATAAATGGTCTCGATTTTATCCCAAGTGTAATGGTGAACCACCAAAGACTTGCAAATTGGGGGCATGACAGGCTCATATTAGGGTTTTAAAAAGATCACTCTTGTTGTTGCAATACTTGTTGTTGAAATACTATGGGTCCTTCTTGTCTTAAAAGTAATCGAAACTACCAAGCAGGCTTTTGAAAACAGTCACAAAGGATCTAATCTAAGATTTGATGAAAGCATAATGCAAGTAAGCTTTTTAGTACTTGAGAAGTTGACATGTATGTATATAACCAAAAAGAAAAATTGACCTGATTTTAAAACTGGGATCATTAACTGTGTTATCAGACTTATTTCACTTATCTGTACCTTAGTTTCCTCATCTGCCAAAAGAAGCAACCACAATACCTACTTTAAATAAATGTTTAAAAATGTTTAAAAGGGGGCGCCTGGGTGGCTCAGTGGGTTAAAGCCGCTTCCTCCTCCCTCCTCTCTCTCTGCCTGCCTCTCTGCCTACTTGTGATCTCTCTCTCTGTGTCAAATGAATAAAAAAAAAAAATCTAAAAAAAGATGTTTAAAAGGAAGTATCTGACACTGAATATTAATTCAGTATATATTAGTGATTTATATACAGTTTAAGTTTTATGTCCTGAGTTGGTAATTGTTTAGTTTATAAATAAAGGGCCGCCTGACACCCAGATGTCTTAGTAAGAAAACTAAACAGATGATTAAAAATCACTTACTGAAATGAACAATGGCAGTTGATATTACCTAGGCTAACAGGTGCTTAATTGCCATTTCCTGCCCAAGTAACATGTTCCCAGGAGCAATGTGCCCAGCAGGTTCCTGAGGCTGTACAGGTGGAGTCTCTCCTTGAATGCCTCATCTAGAAGTGCCAAGTGCATATTTAGCAATCTGAGTCCAAAGGGCCCAACATTTTCAGCACAATTTAGAGCCAGAGCCTCTTTTGCAAAAGCAACCAATTTAGCTTGAAGCTAGAAGCCGTGCTGATCCAGAAGAAAGACAGCCAATACTCACTTGGCATCTGGAGCACACAGCCAGGCAAAGCCAGAAGGCTATTGCCCCATCCACAAAGGGCATAATCATTTCATCCTAGCTAGCTCTTCTAGGGAAGATGCTCATGTTACCCTACCTGGGTTCCCTTTATGAGGCAAATATACCCGTCCATTGGTGCCATGAATACTGGTCGCTAACAGCACAGAGCTATCCCCTTCCCTGGAGAAATCCCTTTGGTGCCTAGAATGTTAATCTCCCTGTTACCCTGGGGGAAGACTGCAAAAAGGAATGATTAATGTGGGGCTGTAGAAGGCTGGCCTCTTGCCTGATGATGGGGTTAACTCGGGGGTATAACCTAGGCTCCAGATCACATTATAGGATAAAGATGAAGCTAGGCTTCAGTTGTGAGCACATTCTTAGCTTTCTCCCCCACTCTACTGCTGCCTACCCTGGTCCTTGTACTCCCTTTATCCTGAGAATACGCTGTTCAATAACCATTTGCACAAGAATATCCATATCAGACTGTTTCTAGGGAATCCAATCACATATAAAATATTGACTTGTTTCTTGGGAGCCTACCAAGGAGTCATAGTTAAAAGTAGGAGCTGCTGGGAGCCTGGGTGGCTCAGTGGGTTAATGCCTCTGCCTTTGGCTCAGGTCATGATCTCAGGGTCCTGGGATCAAGTCCCGCATTGGGCTCTCTGCTCAGCAGGGAGCCTGCTTCCCCCCCCCTCTCTCTGCCTGCCTCTCCGCCTACTTGTGATCTCTCTCTCTCTCTCTGTGAAATAAATAAATAAATAAAATCTTAAAAAAAAAAAGTAGGAGCTGCTAAGTCAGGCAGATCTGGGTTTGGATTCAAGCTCTATCACTGACTGGCTTTACGACCTCAGGAATCATTCTTCTGAATAGAAAAAGTAAAAATTTCCCTATAGGTAAATAAGAGATAAGCAGACATATCTCAAAATACTGTTGTAAGAGATAACAGTGTGAAAAGTACTTCGTTTTTAGGATTACCTGTGGCCTTATGTAATATAATTGCTCAGGAAATATTTGTTTAGTCAATAAACCTGTATTTGTCTTCTGCTTTATGCCAGAAACTGTGTTTGTACTGGAGATAGAGACCAGTCTGAGGCAGATCAACAGAGGTTATGAGGGAATGAGATGTGTCCTACAGTGGTGACACTAGGGAGGCTGGGGCATGTGGGGATAATAGTACTATGAAACAGTGTAAATACTTTCATGTTTCTGCATGATCATATACTTTATCAACAAAAATTATTAGGAACCTGGATTAAGGGCAACTGATTAGTAAACCTAAAATAGTAAAATACTCCAGAGAGAGAGGTAGGGGTTTATCCCACTAGAGCGAGGAGTTTATGTCTCAAAGGAAGATAAAACCAGGAGCCATTTGTTACAAAGCTTCCAAAAGATTGTAACCCTCTTGGGAACTTTTCTAGAGTGGATTTGTTTATATTAAGGAAAGTTTTTCTCTCCCTCTCTGAGAAAGGGACCTGAGATAGGGGTGGGGAGCCCAAGTGTGTAGTGGTTCCTATATAAGCTCCCAGATTCATAATTTTGGGAATCCTTTCTTTATATATGCAGAGGGACCATTTGCTGTCATCACTGTCCTGAGGTGTAGAATGGGTTATAAAGAATCAGTGCAGTTATTGCTATAAATGAGAAATCCTGGGCTTTGATCCACAAGCCCAATGCTTGCTTTCAGAATAAAATAAATAAATATGAGTATTCAAAATTTACCAGTGGTATATCATGAAGAAAGAACTGGGGTTCACTAGGCAGAAATATATTCCAGGCAGAGGAGGCAAAATGTGCTGAAAGATGGATACATGCAAATAAAATTCAATGATACTATTAAGTATATAAGCATTTCAACTGCTTATTTAGAATCTGTGTTCATTCCCCAGTATGCACAGCCCATCTCCTTTTTGCTCTTTTAAAGTAATAGTGTTTGGCCATCATTGGTGATGTCTCAGTGGTATCCTATTTAGGGAAGGAAATATTAAGCAAATATTAACATTATGTCTTGACGTTATATAAAGAACACAGTATTTTTTCTTAAGTGTCAAAAGCAATGTGAATTGAAATAGAGATGCTTTGCTTCCTCAAGGGACATTAGAAACCAGCAAGGTGCCAACCTGTATACATGTATGGACTGGAGTGAGTTGATCCACACAGCCCCAATAGAGGGAGATTATCATCTAGAGAAACAAAGAAAGGGATTCAGGGGAGAAAAATCAAGGAGCGTGCAGAACACAAGAATTGAAGAGACCCCATTGATGTCTGGTGTCATTTTTCTCCATCCTAGCCCTAATTGTAGCTGCCCGGGGCTAGGGGCTTCCCAGGGGGTACTTCTGTGGTTAAGAGGTTCGAGGTACTTAATAACATATTTGGAAAGCCCTCTTAAGTCCACTTTAAATGAAAAACATTAACTTAATGATAGAAGAAGACAGGCTTTATTTTTTGAATAATATTTTTAGAACTATGCAAATACACATACAGAGTTATGATGTTGGCAGGCACATTAATAGAAATGTCAGAAGAAAGTCTCTTACCTGCAGTAATAATAATAATACCTTTCATCTAAGTGGTACTTTCAGTGTAAAAATATTGCCACAAACATGGTCTCATTGGAATGTCCCACAGCCTTTTGAGGAAGGCAACCAAAAATTATGAGAAAAGGGGAGGCTTTGGAATGGGAGAGATTGGGGCCCAAATCCAATCTCCTTTACTGCCATATTATATTCAGCAAATTCCCTAACCTCTTTGGAACTCAATTTCCTTATCCATGAAGATAGAAAAATGAATGCTTTGTATAAATCAGTTGGAAAATTAGATCACAAATGCAGAAATCACCTAACACAGGCTAGTATAATAGATTATTAATAGCTTATTTTTTTTGCTAGCTACAGGTGGATTATGATAGCCTGTTTAATTTTTTTTTCTGGAGAGAAAATGAAAACTTAAAAGAGATAGGTGACAATATCAAGGTCATCAATTAGAGAAATACGTCTAAAACCAAGCTTTTACATCTTCAGGACAAGTCTTTCTGATTAGCACTGTGCTGTGAAACAGTCCTGGTAGAGTCCTTTTTTTTTTTTTTTTTTTTTTTAAGTTGAGTTTGTAAAACTGTAAAATAAACTTGTAGACGTATCTGTACCTCTCCTGCCCTACCGAAGATATCCACATCCTGGTCTCCAAAACCTGTGAATATGTTATCTTAGATGGTAGAATGAATTTTGTAGTTTTAAGTTCAAGATCTGGTGAGGAGGTGTTATCCTGAATTATCTGGTGGGCCAGATATAATCACAAGGATCTTTCTAAAAGGAAAGCAGGAGGAGATAAAATATCTGGAAGAGATAAGATACTATGCTGTTGGCTTTGAAGATGGAGGAAGTGACCATAAGCCAAGGAATGCAGGCAGTCTTTACAGGCTGGAAAAAGAAAGACAACAGTTTTTTCTCCTTGAGTCTCCAGAAGGATTACAGCCCTCCTGACCCATTTTATACTTCTGACCTCTGGAACTATAAAATAATACACTTGTGTTGTTTTAAGCAACGAGGTTTGTGGTAATCTGTTACAGCAATAATATGAAACTCATACAGACCCAATAGAAACTTTTAACCTGGGAGTGGTGGAGAAAAGTGGACTTTCTGAGTTCAATGTGCACATATATTAGCGATGATAATGTTTCAAAAGTAACTGTTTGATTCTTCCCGCCATTTTCTATTCCATGAAAAGAGCATTGCAGGTGAGACCCTCATTTCCCTCTGCAGCATGAAAGAGTTATAACAGGTGTTAGAGAACTTAATGATATAATATAATTTTTTATTACTATATATGGTATTAAAGTTGTTATTATATATGTGAAGTTTAGAATTAGATAAATGTTCAATATTAACACTCTAACCAGTTTAGCTGTGGGTCAGGAAATACTGTAAAGAGTCCTAGAGATATATTAGTTGCTTCAAAGAAATGTTTTAAGATATTTATTCCTTATGCTTCAATGGGGGCACCTAGGCATATGTAACTCCAAATATACAGAGGCGATTATTTAGAATTGTAGAATCATAGGATCTCAAAGTTGGAATGAACTTTAAAGGATGCCATGTTCAATCATTTGGAGAATGCCTGCACCTTCTGTTAGGCATCCAGATAAAAGACTTATGGGGAGACCAGACCTCTCCTTTGCCTAGCATGTTTGAATATCTACCTCTTCTTCATTCACACTGAATTGTTTGACTTTCACTGCAACACTTTGAAATATGTTGGGCCCATATCAATGACCTCTTTTTAAAGATGTATATGCAGTGAAGATAAAGTTTCTGACCAAAAGTTACAGTTGGTTAAAGTAATTTAAAGATGTATATGCAGTGAAGATAAAGTTTCTGACCAAAAGTTACAGTTGATTAAAGTAATTTCAGGGCATTTCTGAATAAATCCTTTTGAGGCCTCATTGAACTGTGTTTCATGTAAGCCTAGGGTTCTAAATCAGAGCTAAGTTCTCTGGTTGGGGCTGGAGAATCAATGCTGAACAAGTCAAGCATTGATCTTGTCACTATGGAATTTGTGGAGTGGAGAGTACACTCCAGGGTCCAGTGGAGAGTACAGATAATGAAGCAGATACAATACCACGTGCTTGTTGCAGGTGAGTGAACTTGTACATGACATGTGGAATAGCAGATCAGAGTAGTCTTGAGTCCTACAGTTTTGGCTCCAAGTCTAGGTTACATTTCTTAGACTATGTGGCCTCTTTGGGTTGGTAATTACTTCACCAAATTATCCAGGACTGACCTATTTGTCAGTGAGGTCAATGACTTGACCTCATTTTTTTCTGTTTTCCCCTTTTTCCTAGGAGTGTGTGTGATGAAAGCAAAATTAATGGCAGAGGAAGGCACAACCAAGCCTAACTTTGCCAAAACTCAAGAATGTTTCCAAGAATCTTAGTGAAGGTAATGGTCCTGAATATATTTAGAGATCCCTAGTAATAGTAAAGTCCTGTAAATGTAAGTTTCTTGAAATAGCCAAGTCAACAAGCTCAAATTATTCCTAGTTTAGGTGAAGGGAAGGAGAGGTACTAAAAAAACGTCTAGCTTCTATCCTGATGAGTCACTAGTTGATGTGAAATTGTAATATGTCAAGAGAAGTTTGAGCCAGAATAGTATTACTTCAATTGGAATTAGAAGCAAGCTATAGGGAAAGAAACACAATGTTTCTTGAGTATATTCCAGAACATGGAAGAACATCTTATTCTCTTATGAGTGTGTGTGTGTGTGTGTGTGAGAGAGAGCAAGAATACCAATCATTTTCCTTTAGTGATGTGCCTTGTTCCAGTGTCATGGTTTGCCATACTGGGCTAGGAAAAAAAAAAGTGTTTTTCAAGAGTTCCATTCTGGGCGCCTGGGTGGCTCAGTGGGTTAAAGCCTCTGCCTTCAGCTCAGGTCATGATCTCAGGGTCCTGGGATCGAGCCCCGCATCGGGAGCTTCCTCCTCTCTCTCTGCCTGCCTCTCTGCCTACTTGCGGTCTCTCTCTCTGTGTCAAATAAATAAATAAAATCTTAAAAAAAAAAAGAGTTCCATTCTGAAATTTTTTTCTAGAATTGTGACTTGGATATCAACATCTCAGTCCCACCTCCCTTCCATTATATTAATGATGCTTCCACTTGGAAAAAGCTCAATAGAAAAAACAGATTTTAAACAGTTCAAAGGCCATTTGAAATATTGACTTGAAGAATATTTTTAGGGGATGAGAAAAAGGAAAGTGAGAATAGGTAGTAGATAGATGATCTAGAATACATTAAATTGTTTGCTGAAATGATCATCTCTGATATCATCTCTTATATTACAATTACTGAACCTATAGGTTTTCTCTAACTAGGACATTAATTTTCACATTTTTTAGGTGGAAATAAAGATGACACACAATATTAATTTAAGGTGTATAACATAGTGGTTTGACAATTCTGTATGCTACTCAATGCTCATCAAGATAAATGTTATCACCATCTGTGTTGATTATAATACACCGTATTGTGTATTGTGAATATAATACAACATATTATAATATTATTGACTATATTCCCTATGCAGTACTTTTCATCTCTATAGCTTATTTATTTTATAGCTGAAAGTTTGTACCTCCTAGTCCTCTTTATCTATTTTGCCTACTTCTCACCCAACTACCTTCTGGCAACCACCAGTTTATTCTATATATTTAAAGAGTCTCTTCATTGTTTTGTTTTTTAGATCTCCCATATAAGTGTATTTGTGTTTCTCTGATTTATTTCACTTAAAATAATACCCTCTAGATCCATCTATATTGTCACAAGTGGCAAGATCTCATTCTTTTTAATGGCTGTGTAATATTCCACTGTACATGTGTATAATATCTTTATCCATTCATCTATCGATGGACACTTGGGTGGTTTCCATATCTTAGCTATTGTAAATAATACTGCAATAAACATAGGAGAGCATATATCTTTCGAATTAGTGTTTTTGTTTTCTGTGAATAAATACCTAGTAGTGGGATTACTGGATCATACAATATTTCTATCTTTAATTTCTATCTTTAATTTTGTGAATAACAGTATGGAGGTTGTACCAATTTACATTCCCACCCATACCCATGTGTGATGTAATAACTCATTGTGGTTTTGAGTTGCATTTCTATGATGATTAGTAATATTGAACACTTTTCATATGTCTGTTGACCATCTGTATGTGTTCTTTGGAAAAAAAAATGTCTATTTAGGTTCTTTGCTCATTTCTAATTGGATTTTTTTTTGTATAGAGTTGTGTAAGTTTTTATACGTTTTGGATATTAACCCTTATCAGATATATCATTTGCAAATATCTTCTCCCATTCATTAGATTGTCTTTTTATCTTATTGATGGTTTCCTTGCCTGTGCAAAGAATTATTTTGGTGTAATCCCAGTAATTTTTTTTTTTTTTGCTTTTGTTTCCCTTGACTGAGGAGACATAGTCATAAACACAACATTACCTAAGACCAATGTCCAAGTGGTTACTGCCTGTGTTTTCTTTGAGGAGTTTTATGGTTTTGGGTCTCACATTTACATCTTTTTTTTTTTAAGATTTTATTTATTTATTTGACAGAGAGAGAGAGAGAGAGAGAGAGAGAGAGCACAAAAAGTCAAAGAGGCAGGCAGAGAGAGAGGAGGAAGCGGGCTCCCTGCTGAGCAGAGAGCCTGATGCGGGCCTCGATCCCAGGACCCTGAGATCATGACCTGAGCCAAAGGCAGAGGATTTAACCCATTAAGCCACCTAGGCACCCTCACATTTACATCTTTAAATTATTTTGAGTTTATTTTTGTATATGGTTTGAGAAAGTGGACCAGTTTCATTCTTTTGCAAGTAGCTCTTCAGTTTTCCCAGGCCATTTTATGGGGAAAAGATTCTTCCCCATTATGTATTCATGCCTGCCTTGTCACAGATTGACTGTATAGATGTTGGTTTATTTCTAGGTTCTGAATCCTGTTCCACTGATCTATGTGTTTATGTCATGCTAATATCGTGCTTTTTGGATTACTGTAGCTTTGTAGTATATCTTGAAATCTGGAAATGTAATACCTTCGGCTTTGTTCTTTCTTAAGATTGCTTTGACTATTCAGTCTTTTGGTTTCATACAAATTTTAGGATTATTCTAGTTTTGTGAAAAATGCTGTTGGTATTTTGATAGAGATTGCACTGGATCTGTAGATGGCTTTGAATAGTACAGATATTTTAACAATAATAATTCTTCTAATCTATAAGCATAGTATATATTTCCACTTGTGTCATCCTCAATTTGTTTCATCAATTCATTATTTTCTTAATTTCTGTTTCTGTTACTTCATTATTAATGTATAGAAACACAACAGATTTCTGTATATTAGTTTTGTATTCTTCAACTTTACTGAATTCAAATCATCTAATAGTTTTTTCAGTGAAGTCGTTAGGATTTTCTGTATAGTATCGTGTCATCTGCAAATAGTGACAGTTTTATTTTTTTCTTACCAGTCTGAATGCCTCTAATTTCTTTTTTTTTCTTGTTTAATTGTTGTTTATAGGACTTGCACAAGTATGTGGAATAAAGTGGTGAGAGTGGATATTCTTGTATTGATTTTAGAGAAAAAGCTCTCACTTTTTGGGGGGGGTGGGAGGGTAGGGATAGGGTGGATGGGTTATGGACATTTGGGAGGGTTTGTGCTTCGGTGAGTGCTGTGAAAGATGTAAGCCTGATGATTCACAGACCTGTACCCCTTGGGCAAAGAATAAAAATAAAATTAAAAAAAAAAAAAGCTCTCACTTTTTCACCATTGAGTATGATGTTAGCTGTAGGTTTGTTATATATGACCTTTACTACATTGAAGTATGTTCCCTCTAAACTCCTATTGTTCAGAGATTTTATCATGAAAATATATTTTGTCAAATACTTTTTCTGCATCTTTTGAGATGGCTATATGATTTTTATCCTTCTTGTTAATGAGATATATCATAATGATTTATTTGTGAATATTGAACCACACCTGCATCTCTGTAATAAATCCCCCTTGATAGTGGTGAATGATCCTTCTACTATATAGTTGAATGTGGTTTGATAATATTTTGTTGAGTATTTTGTGTTTATGTTCATCAGGGATATTGGCCTATAGGTTTTTGTAGTATCTTTTTGGTATCAGGGTTGTGCTAGCCTCATAGAATTAATTTGACAGTTTTATGTTCTATTTTTGGAATATTTTGAAAAGAATAGATATTAACACTTTAAATGTTTGGTAGGATTCACCTGTGAAACCATTTGGTCTGGAACTTTTGTTTGCTGAGAGTTTTTTCATCACCAATTCAACTTTGTTACTAATAATCTGTTTAAATTTTGTTTTTATTCAGTTTTAGAAGATTGTAGGTTTGTAGAAATTTATCCATGTATTCTAGGTTTTTCAAGTTGTTGGCATATAGTTGTTTTTTATAATTTTTTTTGGTAATTTTTGTATTTCTGTGGTTTTGCTATTTGTCCTTCGTTTCTGATTGTATTTGAGTTCTCTGTCTCCTCCTTTTTTCTTTTTTTTTTGGGGTGGGGACAGGTGGGATAAGCCAGATAAAGGTTAATCATTTTTGTCTATATTTTCAAAAAAATCAGCTCTTGGCTTCATTTATTTTTTTTCCCTTTTTCTTTTTCTTTGGTGTTTTTTGTTTGTTTGTTTGTTTTATTGTTTTTTGTTTTGTTTTTTTGTTTGTTTTTTTGAGAGAGCACCTGTGTGTAGTGGGGGGACAGAGGAAGAGAGAGAAAATCTTAAGCAGACTTTCCACTGAGTGTGGAGCCCCATTTGGGGATTCAATATCATGACCCTGAGATCATGATGTTAGCCAAAATCAAGAGTGTGATGCTTAACCTACTGAGCCACCGTTGTGTCCCTATTTTTTTCTATTTTTCAGTCTTTCTTTATTCATGCTTTTATCTATATTTTATCCTTCCTTCTACTAACTTTGGGCCTTGTTATATATATATTTTTTCTTTTCTAGTTCCTTTAGGTGTAAGATTATATTATTTGAGATTTCCTTTTGTTTTTTTTTTTTTTTTAGGTAAAACTGTATTGCTATAAAGTTCCCTCTTAGAAGGGAAGACTACTTTTGCTGGGTCCCAAAGATTTTGGAGTGTTGTGTTTTCATTTTCATTTGTCTCTATATATTTTATGATTTCTTCTTTGATTTCTTTTTTGACCCATTAGTTAAGTAGTAGCATATTGTTATGCCTCCACATATTTATATTTTTTTCTAGTTACTTTCTTATAATTGATTTCTAGTTTCATATTGTTGTAGTAGGGGAGGATTCTTGATATGATTACAGTTGTCTTAAATTTGTTGAGATTTATTTTGTGGCCTAATATGTAATTTATTCTGGAGACTGTTCCATGTGCACTTAAAAAGAATGTATGTTCTGCAGTTTTGGAGTGAAATGTTCTATACATATCTGTTAGGTCCATTTGGTCTAATATGTGATTCAAAGCCATTGTTTCTTTATTGATTTTTCTGTCTGGATAATCTATCTATTGAAGTAAGTGGGATGTAAAATCCACTGCTATTATTGGGTTAATACCAATTTCTTTCATTATATCTAGTAATGTTTGCCTCATATAGTTAGGTGCTCCATTGTTTGTGCATATATATTTACAATTGTTGTATCATCTTATTGAATGATCCTTTATCATTATGTAATGCTTTTCTTTGTCTCTTGCTACTGTCTTTGTTTTAAAGTCTCTTTTGTCTGATATTAGTAATGCTACCATGGCTGGCTTTTGTTTTTGTTTGCTCCCTTTTGCATTGGATATCTTTTCCCATCCTTTCATCTTCAGTCTCCATGTGTCTTTAGTTCTGAAGTGAGTTTCTTGTCAGCAGCAGATAAATGGGACTTATCTTTTTCATCCATTTAGTCACCCTATCTCTTTTAATTGGAGCATATATTCCCACATATATTTAAAGTAATTATTGCTAGGTATGTAGTTATTGCCATTTTGTTCATTGTTTTTGTTTTTCCCTGTTCCTTTTTTCTTGCTGCTTTCACATGATTTGATAGCTTTCTTTAGTGTTATGTTTGGATTCCTTTCTCTTTGCTTTTTGTGGATCTATTATGTTTTTGATTTGTGGTTACTATTGGGTTTAAAACCATAACATTTTTACTTCCTTCTCCATGTTTTATGTCCATGATATTATATTTAACATGTTTAAAATATATTGTGTGTCCCTTGACTTATTTTTACAGATATAATTGATTTTACTACTTTTGTGCTTAGATTTCCATATTGGCTTTATAATTAACCTCCTGCCTTTACTATATGTTTACTTTTACCTGTGAAGTTTTTCTCTCATAATTTTCTTCTAGTTATAGCCCTTTCTTTCCACTGAAAAAATTCCCTTAAACATTTTTTTGTAAGGTTAGTTTGGTGGTGATAAACTCTTTTAACTTTTGTTTGTCTGGAAAACTATCTGTCCTTCATTTCTGAATAATAAGCTAGCCAGATAGAGCATTCTCTGTTATAGGCTTTTCCTTTCAGCATTTTGAATATACCATGTCACTCCCTCTTTCTTTTTTGTTTTTTTAAAGATTTTATTTATTTATTTGACACAGAGAGAGAGATTACAAGTAGGCAGAGAGGCAGGCAGAGAGAGAGGAGAGAGGAGGAAGCAGGCTCCCTGCTGAGCAGAGAGCCCGATGCGGGCCTCGATCCCAGGACGCTGGGATCATGACCTGAGCCGAAGGCAGCGGCTTTAACCCACTGAGCCACCCAGGCGCCCTCACTCCCTCTTTCTAGCCTGCAAAGTTTCTGTTGAAAAATTAGCTGATAGCTTTATGGGTCTTCCCTTTTATATAACTATTTTCTTTTCTCTTGCTGCTTTTACTATTCTCTCTTTACCATTACATTTTGCCATTTTAATTATTATGTGTCTTGGTGTGGACCTCCTTTTGTTTGTCTTACTATTAGATTTTTATGCTTCCTGGACCTGGATGTCTGCTTCCTTCCCCAGATTAGGGAAGTTTTCAGCTATTATTTCTCCAAGTAATTTTCTTCCCCTTTCTCTCTCTTCTCTTGGAATCTCTATACTGTTAATGTTACTACACTTGATGATATCACAGAATTCCCTTAACCTATTCTCATTTTTTAAAAAGATTTTATTTATGTATTTGGGAGAGAGTAAGCATGTGAGAGAGAGTGTACAAGTGGGGGGAGGGGCAGACAGTGAGGGAGAAGCAGACTCTCTGCTGAACAGGGAGCCAATGTGGTACTTAATCCCAGGACCCCAAGACCATAACCTGAGCTGAAGATAGATGCTTAATGACTTAGCCACCCACATGCCCCCCATTCTCATTTCTTATTTTGTTGTTGTTGTTGTTCAGTTTGGTTGCTTTCTATCACCCTATCTTCCAGATTATTGATCCATTCTTCTCTAGGCTTTAATATCCTACTGATTCCTCCTAGTGTATTTTAAAAACTTCAGCTATTCTTCAGTTCTAACTGAATTTTTTATCTATTTTCTATATCCTTGTTGAAGTTCTCAGTTCATCCACTCTTTTTAAAGTCTGGTATTTTTATTACATTGAGCTCTCTATTAGGCATATTTAGGCTCTTACTTTATTATATTATTTATAACATATATTACATATAATATATATTATATTATATATTTAGGCTCTTATATGATTACATTGAACTCTTTATTAGGCATATTTCTTATTTCCATCTTATTTAGCTCTTTTTTTCTGTGATTTTTGTCTTGTTCTTTTATTTGGGACATATTCTGTATCCTCATTTTGCCCAATTCTCTGTTTGTTTCTATGTATGAGGACAGTTATGTCTCCTAGTCTTGAAAGTAGTGGCTTCATGCAGAAGAGGTTCTATGGAGCCCTATAGTTTAATCCGTCTGGTCTCTAAAACCAGGCATTACTGGGTTGTCCCGGTGAGGGCTGAGAATGGCCTTCCTTTGTGGCTAAGCCATAATTGCCCTCAGCGCAGTCAGCTGCAATGACCCCCTTTGCCTGCTGTGAGTGTGCTGGGTAGAGTTTGCTCCTTGTGCTATTGAGAGACCTGGCTAAGGCAGAAGTTGGCTCATTGGTGGATGATGCCAGCAGTCAGCCTAGCTGTCGGCAATCAGCCTCTCCTCCACAGCTACAGACACAGCAAAGGACAGGGCTTGCTCTCTTGCAGCCAGCTGAGTGACTCAGCTGCAGGAACTGTGGTTGTGCTCATGTGTAGCATTTTTTTCTCTCTTCCCCAAGGCAGCAGCCACTTTGGAGTAGTGCTGGTCCCAGCCAGGGCTGCCTGGCAGGTGTGATAGGACAGGAGTCACTTTGGAGGGAAGCCTGCTTAGATTGGCAGGTTGGGAGTAGTGACTCTACATGGAATGTCAGTATAGGGTATGTGGTGCTAGCAAAGTAGTTGGAGAGTGTTCGAACTGGCTTCTTTAAGTGTTCAGTTATCTAGGCTGGGAAAGGAAAGAAAATTATGCCTTCAAAGTGGTTGCAAGGATTAAATTGTTTGTAAACACCCACACTAAGCTTATATTCAATAAATTTACTACGTAGCATAATTCAATGGACAATGTGAACTTTGAAATCTCATAGATTAAAAAGAGTTCAAGTCCAAGCTCAACTTCCTATTCGGGGCAAGGCTCCCCTCTCTGGGCCTCAGTCTCCTCATCTTTGATATAGAGAAAAATTTCTCTCTCTCAGGCATGTTCTGAAGGATGAGAAAAATTATGCATCTAATGTGACTTCCTGGTGGTAAACATGGGGCCTTATCACATATACCAGGTGACAGTGCACATTTGCTCATGTTTATGCAGGGGCTTCATTAACTCTCTTTTGCTGAGTGCCTGCCTTGATTCAAGCACTTCCTAGCTTTTGTAAAGGACACTGAGAAGTAAAGGACACAGCAGATATGAGCTCACAGATGGAAGGCTTAGTGATAGACTGTGGTATCAGTTTCTTTGCAGACGTTTTGACTGAATATTCCCAAAGAACCCTCAAACTTTATCTGTAGGCACCTTTGCACATGTTTTCAGAACACTTTATCATGTACATTTCATAGTAAATATCAAAGAAGTATTTTTCTTTCTTTTCTTTTTGCATGGCTGCCACAGTTCTCTCAGACCACAGTCTGAATAAAATTTTGCTCCGTTTCTGCAGCGTCCATAGCTGTTATGATCATGTGATCCTCCAAAGGGACACTAGTTACTACCTCATTTCGAATACTTCTACAGGAGATTGTTTGGGAAGACTTGGGCAGTTCTAGGCCCTGACTGCCACTCCTCTACCGTCCCATACACATATGGTGAGAGACAGGTCATGGAAGAGGCTCACCTTATATCTGCATAGCTCTCTGCTCCTGTAACAGGGTCATGCACATGCTGGCTTTCTTATCCTCTCATCTTAGAAGAGAAAGAAACACTGCAGAGAGCTCATTTCTTCTGCCTCAAGCCAGTTACTGAAAATGGTAAAATGGAAGAGTGGCAGAGCCAGAAAAAGAAGCCGCCTTGACTCTGCCAAGCCTGTGCTCCTGCTGCCAATCGCAACTCTTTGTATGTAGACAGTCTGTGCAGCAGACTAGGACCCGCTTCAAGTACCGCATCTGCCTGGGGCTCTTTCCCAGTATAGTTTACTGCTCTCCATCCCACCCTGAAGGATATCACCGCCCTGATTCCCTCCCAAGCCTCCGTGACAGCTTCCTGTCAAGTGACTCTCCCCCACAAGTCTTTTTTGACAAATCTCAGAGATGCAACAGCTGGTCACCCTTCAAGACTTGCACATGTCTCTGTTGCCGCTTATGTAGATTTCTTTCTTCCTTATTGATTTTTTCCATTTCTCCTCTTCTGTTTTGTGGGTATCAACTAACAGTTTACATTCTCTTGTATTGCTCAGTTCTCTCTATTTAAAGTCCCTATCTTGTGGCAACTTCTGCACATATGGACCTTCCAATTATAAAGTTATAAGGAACAATAATAGATACTAACTTGTCTGTTTACATTCTGTTCTACTGTTCAAAAAGTTTTTGCATAGCAGTTATGTTACAACTTCTCTCTGAGGTAAGTCTCTGATACAGAGGTTTACTTTTACCTTTTTTTATGGAAGAGTGAAGAGCTTCAGAGTAATTATAACATATATTAAAAAAAAACAAGCATCCATATACCCATCATCACACTTATAAAATAAAACAATATCGTACCTCTGAGCTCCTCAGAACCAGCCCTCCAACTCAGTAACCCCGTACCTTCCCCCAGATCACAGCTGTCTGGATCTTGCATTATCACTTCCTTACTTTTCTTTGTAGTTTTACCACATATTTCTATCCCTAAATAGCATAACATTTAGTTTTGCCTACTTTTGAAAATGGAATGTAAATAAAATTATACTGTTTTCATCTTTTCAAACTGTGCTGTTCAATATCATGGCTGTGCAGCTATTGAGCACTTGAGAAGTGATTAGAACAAATTGCAATGTCCTGTGCATATAAAATGCATGCCAAATTTTGAGGCTTTGGTACAAAAAATGATGTCATATAAATATTTTTATATTGGATTCATGGTGAAATATATTAGATTGAATGAAATGTATTATTAAAATTTTATCTGTTTTTATTTTTAAATGGCTACTAGAAATTTTAAAATGAAATATGCTGCATCATTTTTCTACTGGACAGAACTACTCTAGAATTTATGTTTTTACTTAGCATCTTCTCTATGAGATTCACTCATGGTGGTTTTGGTAGCTGTATTCACTGTGTGTTGTCACTTTACTATTCCATACTATTATTGATAGACATTTGTTCCATTTTTTTCCCCAATTACCAACAGTGTTGTTTGAGTGGGCAAGAGTTTCTCTAGGGTATTATTAGGTCCCGGAGTTTGTACCTATTCATCTTACTAGATACACAGAATTGTTTTCTGAACCAGTTGTGCCATTTTATTCCTGCTAGCAGTGTAAGAGGATACTCATGTTCCATATCAGAGGTCCACAGACTTTTTCTGTAAGCGGCCAGGTAGTAAATGTTTTAGGCTTCAGCACCAAGTGATAAAATTGAGCAATGGTTCTCCATGAAAGACTAATAATCTTTTTTCACTTTTCATTTAAAAGTGTAAAACGCATTCTTGGCTCACGGGCTGTACAAAAGCAGGTGACAGACTAGATTTGTACCATGTGCTACTGTTTGCCAAATCTTGTGCTGCATCACTGGTAACACTTGAAATTGCCAAAGTTTAATTTTAGCCAATCTTATGAGTACAAAGTGATGTTTTCATTTGAATTACCCAGCTTACTAATGGGGATGAGAATCCTTTTATTGGTTTATTGGTCACCCATGTTTCCTTTCTCGTGAAATGCTGATTTGATTCTGTTGTCTGTTTTTATTAATCTGGTATCATTTTAGAGGCAATGAAATTACCTTTGCCTGAGAGGTGTTTGATATGAATGTTTTAACATCATAGCGAGGAAGGAATAGAACATGGACTCAATTCTATCCTCCAATTACAGTGTCTTTCATGCTTCCTTTGAAAACAAACTAACAGTAGGGGTGCCTATGTGACTCAGTCATTAAGTGTCTGCCTTTGGCTCAGGTCAAGATCCCAGGGCTCTGGGATAGAGCCCTGCACTGCGGGGCTCCCTACTTGGTGGGAAGCCTGCTTCTCCCTCTCCCACTCCCCCTGCTTGTGTTCCCTCTTTCACTGTCTCTATCTCTCTGTCAATTAAATAAATAAATAAAATCTTTAAAAAATAAATATATAGGGTGGGAGGGTAGGGATAGGGTGGATGGGTTATGGACATTGGGGAGGGTTTGTGCTTTGGTGAATCCTGTGAAAGATGTAAGCCTGATGATTCACAGACCTGTACCCCTTGGGCAAAGAATAAAAATAAAATTAAAAAAAAATATATATATAAATACAAACTAACAGTATTATACTGATTTACACTGTTATTTGATACTGCTGTTCCTTTCTTGGACAAATGTCTTTTCTTAGCTTTTAATAGATTTCAAAATGCCTGTCTGGATAAGGGTAGCAACTTTTTTTATCATTGATATTTGTTTTAAGACCATTACATTACTGGGGCTGGGTAGCTGATTTTCTCAGTACTGATATCACATTGTGTCATATCTTTTTGCCCTTTCTTCCTAATTATGAGAACCTAATTATACTTTGCTCAATTATATCTTTGCTTTTAAAGCTTGACTTTCCCAGGTTGTCTTGCCCCTTGTGGTGGCCATGTGACGTACTTGGCAGAATATTAACTGGGTGTTCTGAGAAAGTTATTGTTCTCCTGATAAGAGTGGATAGTTTGAGCTAGCACAAGCCTTTTGATCTTCCCTCTACTTCTGCCTGGAACTTAGTTTCAGTGCCTAACAGTGCAGTTGCCATCTTGCAATCATGAAAGCTAGAAAGATTCTGTATTTTCAGTGACTTTCTTCACAACGTGCACCAATGTTAGGCTACCTCAAGATGTTTTATTACTAGACAACAAACAAAATATTTTACCATTTAAATAAGTTACTGTACTCAGGCTTCTGCTAAAGCAGCTAAAGGCAACTCTAACTGATGGAGGCAAAAATGCAGACTTACAGATGGCCTACCTCATACTTGAATCACATTTAGGGAATAATATTTTAGAAAAAAATATAATTTCTAGAAAGCATATATCATAGGGAGTCATTCGGAAATTGTTTAAAGAATTATTATATTTTGCAGGAAAACTTTTCCCATTTTCCTCAACTACATTTCATCCTATAAAGATTGAGGTACTAAGCTGTAATACAAAAGAACACTGTTCCTTAGTTCTTTATCTTCATTGATCTAGCAAATGAAATAAAGAAGACTGCAATATTAATGTCTTAGAATTTCGAATAAGGTACAAGGTCACCATCTAAAGTCATAAAACGACTTTAGTGTGGTATGGGAGGAAAAAGCATGGGATTTTGAGGTTGACCAAAGACCTGTATGCCATTTACTAGCTGTTTGGTCTTTGACATCCAGGGTTCTAAGTAATCATCAATCCAATAAGGATAATAAACACTGTCTTTATAATAGAACTGTTTTTAAGTTTAAATCCCTTTTCATCATCCAGCACTTTCCTTAGATCATCTTTCTTCTTCTGAGTGTGATTTTGGTAAAACAAATTTATGAGTAAAGAATTCCTAGACGTAAGGCACCCTGAAACATGAAATTCAAAGACTTGTAAGGATCTTTGATAACTGAATGATTAGAATGAAAAATAAATATTTATTGTTCTTTGATCTTAACTGATACTTCGAGGACTATTATAACACCCACCCCCACCTGTGCATGTGTGCATGGACTCATGCCCGTGTGTATGCACACACACGCACAGAGCTAACCTCAATAAATTCCACTCATTCTTCTGGATTAGCATTGATATCACTCTCTCAGGGATGCCTTGCCTGACCGCCCTCTTCACTTTGCGCTTACTCCTGACTGGCCTTTTAACTTCTTATATTGCATCATCTGCTTCCTTCCTTAGATTGTGAGCTCCTTGAAGTCAGGGGATGTGTTTAATTCACCATCTTCGATACTGAGTAATCTTCTGACATAGTAGATGTTTAAAAAGTACTTCTTGAATGAATGAGTGAGTCAGTGAATGAATGAGTGACTTCTAGGTATTGTGGGATCCATTTGTATGCAAGGCCAATCTAAATAGATTGTCTCCAGGGAGTTCAAATACAGTCCACTCGCTTTGTAAATTGACTCCCTCAAGGCCAATCATATAACTGAAGACAACTGGATTGCCTGAAGCCAAGACCAAGAGTAACAATGTGTCTGTGTCCCTCCATCTTTCCAGGACCTTTCTTAAGAATAGGAAGGAGCTCTTATTCAAAGAAACATAAAAAGGGATTTCATGAGTACTGGGTGTTATACACAAGTGATAAACTATTAAACTCTATATCTGAAACAAATGGTGTACTCTATGTTGGCTAATTAAATTTATGTGAAAAAATACAAAAAAAGGGGGGATTGCAATCCTAGATTCTAAGATTTGAATATTCCTAAAATTGAAATGCAATATTTCTTGAGCAGTATATAATAAGCATAATAATAAGACATGGCAGTCCTTGAGAAGTATTATTAGGAGGTTGGTGTGGATTCTGTTGAAGAGGATGAAGAAGATCTAAAGGAATACAAATTACCATTCCTTTTAGCCCTGCAGCATGTCACACTCAGAACTTTAGCTTCAGCATTAACTGATAGTCAGTTAAAGCTTTCTGGTTGAATTGTCTTTATTTTTAACTGTGATCATTTTCCATGTGTACTTGTAAGATTTTTCCATCATGTCTCAAAGTAAAGGCAAGAAAAAAAACATGCTTTATAGAACAAATGTGTCCTTTTTACATTACTAACCCCAATGCTTGATCTATATATTAATGTAATATTTCTATGAATATAATAATATAAACAAAATATATATTTATTAAATAGACTAAGAAAAAATAATACATTGCAA
Organism: Ailurus styani; assembly: GCA_002007465.1. Classification (NCBI taxonomy): domain Eukaryota; kingdom Metazoa; phylum Chordata; class Mammalia; order Carnivora; family Ailuridae; genus Ailurus; species Ailurus styani. The sequence goes on from LNAC01000120.1 coordinate 2,421,269, forward strand.
ATATAAATTATATACATATATAAACAAACTTTTAAATTTAAATTTTTGATCAATTTACAGAGAATAAATTTCTCAAAATGTCCTCTACCAGAATCCTGAACAGAATAGCCCTGTAAATACAGGTGCCCTGGAGACTTGCCTTTCCATCCTGGTTATACAAAGACTTTTTCCATTTAGCTGATCATTATAACATGCCTCATAACAGGCAGGGAAAATTTATGTCAAGATTCAGATAAAGACTAAGAATTGATCACACACGGGCACCTGGGTGGCTCAGTGGGTTAAAGCCTCTGCCTTCGGCTCAGGTCATGATCCCAGGGTCCCGGGATCGAGGCCCGCATCAGGCTCTCTGCTCAGCAGGGAGCCTGCTTCCTCCTCTCTCCTCTCTCTCTGCCTGCCTCTCTGCCTACTTGTAATCTCTCTCTCTGTGTCAAATGAATAAATAAAAATTAAAAAAAAAAAGAATTGATCACACACAAGATACTGTTAAGAATCCCTGATAAATATATGCTGTTAAGGAAAGTCTGTGGAAGAAAAATATTTGATGGACTTTATATCCTTCATGTCTAGAAGAATAAAAATGGACCTGGCATATTAATAAAAGGAAGGCCTAGGAGATCTCACATCTTTCAAAATAAATTTCCACTGGATTGAAGAGCTAAGTGAAATTTTGAAATTTAAAAATCCAAAAGCAAATAAGGGTGATTTCTAAAAATCTTACCAGAAGGGGAAGGCTTTCTAACTTAAAAATAGTTTAGGCAGGAATAAGAACAGAATAATGAAACAGAATAGTGAATCCAGAAAAGTCCCACAGAAATGTAAATTTTAAACAATTTGATAAGAATGGCAATTCAAGATAGTAATTAAAGAGTTTTAGAGGAAGTGTATATTAAAATCTTTACATTATTTTACTAAAATGAATTCTAGATACATATCTAATATATACACAAAAATACTCTAAGACAAAATGGGTAAATTTTTTTCAATATTTTATTTGTCAGAGAAAGAGAGAGAGAGCCCAAGCTGGGGAAGCGGCAGGCAGAGGGAGAAGCAGACTCCCTGCTGAGCAGAGAGCCCAAGGTAGGATTTGATCCCAGGACCCTGGGATCATGACCTGAGCTGAAGGCAGATGCTTAACCAACTTATCCACCCAGGTGTCCCAAAATTGGTAACATTTTTATTTAGCAATCTTAGATAACTCAGTAACATTTAGGAACCTTTGAATGTGGAAGGCTGTTCTAATTATGACATTCCAATTATTAAAAAATGAGAAATGGATTCCAAATAGATAAAAAATAGTGCATAGCAATAAGTATCATAAATAACATAAAAGGCAATTACTAACTGAACATTTTTTTTTATTATTATGTTCAGCTAGCCAATGTATAGTGCATCATTAGTTTTTGATGTAGCGTTCAACGATTCATTAGTTACATGTAACACTCAGTGCTCATCACAACACGTGCCCTGCTTAATACCCATCACCAAGTTACCCAATCCCCCACCCCCCTTCCTTCTGAAACCCAGTTTTTTCCCAGAGTCCAAAGTCTCTCATGGTTTGTCTCCCTCTCCGATTTCTTCCCTTTCAGTTTTCCCTCCCCTTCCCTATGGTCCTCTGCGCTATTCCTTATGTTTCACATATGAGTGAAACCATATGATAATTGTCTTTCTCTGCTTGACTTATTTCACTTAGCCTAAAACAAAACAGTATTTATAAACCACTTTACAAATAAACCACCCCAAAACAGAAAATTCAATTTTTAAAAATAAAAAAACATGATCCCACAGTTCTTATAGTTAAAAATCTAATTGGCCTTAAAATCTATGAATGGATGTTGCATCACACACATTATGAGAGGCATGCAAGTAAAAGCAAGATAATTTATTTTGCCTACTGAATTAACAAAGAATAAAAAGCTTGGGAAACCAGTGCTGGCTAAAGAGTAGGGAGACAGTTACTACATAAAGTAGAAGTAAAATTGGTGTGATCACAGTGGAGGGCAATTTGGTAATCCTTATTAAATTTTAAAATGCATGTGTATATTTTGACTCAGCAATTTCATTTTCAGAAATTTTGACTACAGATATAACAGATATGTTCACACATGTATAAAAGATATATTTACAAGGATCTTTATTGCAGTTTTGTATGAAATAGACTGTGATAGCAATATAAATGCCCATGAATAGAATAAATTGTAGTACAACCATCTTATGGAATATAACACTATTGTTAAAAATGAGATTTAAAAAATTAACATACACTTATGTAATGCTTACTATATGCCATCTAATTTTCATAACAATTTTATAAGCTAGGCACTATTATCCTCATTTTATGGATCAGAAAACTGAGTTGTAGGTAGCTTTTACAACAATAGTATATTATTTAATCTATTATAGGCTAAAGCCAAAATTCAATTCAGGCAACCTGGCTCTGGATTCTATGCTACTACCTGCAAAATATGCTGCCTGTGAAAATTTTAATGTTCATTTACACTTTTAAAAATATAATGAAGAATATGGCTATCACAAGCCCATCTGTATTAAATACATACTCATATGTTTCTAAATTAATACACATTTCTGGAAAAATACACAAGCAATTAATAACAGCAGGTATCTCCAACTACTATTTTGGTAACATTTATATGTATTTGCTATGATAATAGCAAAATATTGAAAATAACTCTCTGAAAATATTTAGGTTATGGTATTCTCTATCATAGTAGCCATTAAATTTTTTGTTTGAGAGTTCATAATAGTGTAGGAATATATTTATCTAACAGAAAAATAGCATAATATATTCATGACACTATGATATTGGAAAAAAATGTATACAATCATTACAGTAATGAAGGCTCAAAAACAGTAGTAGTAGTAGTAATTTTAGAGTAGTCCAATTAATGGTGTTCTATCTTCCTTTTTTTTATATGTTTCTGAATGTTCTGTAGATAATACATTTATAGTAGAGTACATTTTATTTTACAAAAATAATGTCACCAACTCTGGGAAAAGCAGACTTATAAAGCTGAGGCTTAGCCTTGGGACAATAGTGACCTCAGTAAGATCTATTAAAGGTAGTGACAAACATCTCCCCACAAGGTTTTAGGTAGAAGAGAGAAATCTATGTACAAGGAACTATAGCTCTACTCTAAAACCCCTAGTCAAAATCCATTAAAGACAGGAAGGAAACCCAAGGCTAACACAAAACACCACAGAATTCACACTCATTTGGGACAATATATATTGGACTAGACTGGTGTTAAAGATCATCAGAACACATGAAATGCCACTGAAAAATCAGGTCGAAGAACACTCTTCATGGTTCTTTTCAAAAGTTCTATGGTAGGCTCTGCACTAATTGTGCATTCTTTGTTACGTTACTTATTGGAGCAGCATATGGTTGTTTTGTTAAAGCCACATAGATACATGTCTGCTCAAATAAATTAATGCTCGCATCTCAACTGGATGATTTGGCAGGAATAATACACTCACCAGCCAATGTGTAGACTGACCCACATGACTCCCTCACTCAAAGATCTAAAGTGGAATATTGTATATTACGCTAACAAGCAGATAGAGGCAATACATTTTTCTTTTAAATATTTTCCTAGTAGCGTCTATTGACCTTTACCTAACATCCTGTATATTATAGACGTGTTAGAATTTGAAAATGCAGGAGGGAATCTGGGAAATGGTATGCAAATTGGGAAGGTGCACGGGAGGCACTTTTCAAATTAACAAAATCCGAGAACTGACATCTCAGTGCTTAACAAAAAGACTTTGCTTTCAAGGTGAGTTATACATGCACACACCCATACACATGCATACATTTATATATAGTATTTTCTAATAGACAGATTACCTGGAAAGTTTGAAAAACCGTCTAGGTCTGTATTATTGGGAAGCACACAAAAACATTTTGTGGTAAGACTGTTTTTATCCTGTTTGACACTACTCCAATTCCTTCTACAAGTTATTGCCAGACTAAGCAACTTAAAGCAACCTTGCTCAAGGCACTATGGAAGTATTCTATAGTGATGGTGTTTTCAGGTTATCTATTCTGCTGTATTGCCAGAAATTGAAATGCACTCCTCTCCACTCTAGACATAAAGCACTAACTATAATTAAATATAATCAGCATGTATAGTTTATGATCTGGGAGGCATAGTTAAATTCTAGAAAGAGCAGATGTTTTGGTGTCAAGCTTCAGCTATTAGAGGCCACTATATCATAAAAAAAAAAGTTGAAAGAATGAGCTTTCAATTCATTCTAACTTTGCGTGCAAAGTCTCACATCTTTTCTTGCTGGCTGAGTGATTTGGGGCTGTCACTTGATTCTCTGAGCATGTTTCCTCATTGGTAAAAGGAGGCTGTCAAAATGCCTGGCACATAATAATTCAGAGACATGTTAAAAGGCCTGACGGGGAGCACAGCCCGTTTGGAGAGTAGAGATGGTGAGGGGCGTACAAGACTGGAAAGTCAGTGACCATGTCAGGATTCTCAACTCTAAGGATTTGACTATTCATAAAGTTGGTTAATAATGTTAACAATTTTGAACTTGATCCTAATGGTATGAGGAAGTTGTTGATATAGAGATACACTCCGATAAATGCTTCTTGAGGGGATTCTTAAAAGATATCAAAGGTGTGATAACACTTTCTTTAGGCACTACTGAATTCAAGAAAATCAATCAGCCAGGGAATCATTCAAGTTGTCTGAAATTCAATTCTACCAAAGTTTATGATTCTACTTATTATTAACCATTTTGATGTTACCTGGGACATCATGCCTCAGTAAGTTTAGATCCACAGTAAGTTTAGATCCACAGTTTAAAATTTTTGTTTTGCTTTAATACTGTAAAAATAAAACCCCTTTCTGTCTCTCTTTCAGTTCCCTCACTTTTACTCTTCACAGACTACGTGCCATTTCCTGTCATCCCTGCAATAAAACCAAATGTCTGCTGTGGTCTTTGGTTGTTGATAGTAATGTGGTTTTAAATCGTAATATGGGGGCACCTGGGTGGCTCAGTTGATTAAGTGTCTGCCTTCAGCTCAGGTCATGATCCCAGAGCCCTGGGATCAAACCCCACATCGTTGGGCTCCCTGCTTGGTGGGGAGTGTGCTTCTCCCTCCCCCTCTGCCACTCTCCCTGCTCATTCTCTCTCATTCTTGCTCTCTCAAATAAATAAATAAAATCTTAAAAAAAATAATATAAAACTTACTATTTACTGGGGCACCGGATCACTCATTCGGTTAAGCGGCCAACTCTTGATTTTGGCCCAGGTCATGATCTCAGGGTACTGGGATTGAGCCCTGAATTGGGCTCCACAACTCAGCAAGGCATCCTTGAGGATTCTTTTTCCCTCTCCCTCTACCCTTCCCCCTGTTGATGCATGCATGATCACTCCCTCTCTCTCAAATAAATAAATAAACCTTAAAAAAAATGTACTATGCACCTAACTGTCAACATCATTTTGCTTGAGATAACTGTTTTGGGACTGGAGATTTGCACGTGAGATTTTAAAATTTTCGTATGCTGTTCTGGTGTCTAAATAGTCCTTTGTATGTTATTGATGTTTTAGTCTAAAAGGTGAGGCTTGTGGGATGCTCAGGGTTGCAATGATTTAACATCAAAGCCTCAGAACCTGCAGCTACTGAAGAAACAATGATTGATTGAGGCTAAAAAGAAAACTTAATTTAGGAGAGGAAACGTTTGGACTTGAAGTCTTTTGAACTTTAATTAAAATGGTGATTTAATTTTTGGGATTACTTTACATTTGGTGAATTTAAAAATTGCTCTGTCTTTTCCAAATTGGGAGACATTTTGTATTGCTGGTACTGTATTAATTTATGGTTTTTTGTGTTTCCATCACTTGGACTTATAACTTCCAGTGCATCATATTAGATGATGTGCCTCTGCAATAATTTGAAATGGGACTCATAATAAGGAATAAAGTTACGGCCTGGGGTGCAATGTGGCCTTTAGTCAATAAAATAGGCATCCTATGCTGAGTCACATCCATGATGCTTCTGCCTGGAAGACTGCTGCATAGGCTACACAGGTTGGGGCACATACACTATCATGTGAAGTTACCACTTAGAGAACGACCACAATAGTCAGCTCTGCTTCTGGGGATAAAAGCTGAAGTGCCCATCACTACCGCAGCAGCAGAGGTTGCTTTCGGTGAGGGAACTACTTTAAGAGCGTTGGTGTAAAGCTAATCTGCAGGCTTCTGCCTCCAAGGGAGATAGTCCACTGGGTATTGATTTGGGCTGGAGTGTTAAGATCAATGAAATGAGGAAACAAAAATCAGCAATTTTAGGAAACAATATTTTTCTTTCTCCTTTTTCTTGTTTCAGTCCATAAAATAGGAATTCCTTCCCTCTCATAAATACTGGAAAGTGGTCTTATGCCTTTCTTCCTCCCACCCTCATTTTGTCCTAAAATTTAAGCTTCAATTTAAAGATTTAAGCCATTCCCTCAATTATAGCTTTATGTAGAATAAGGCTGACATCTTGATGATTAAAAGGTAATGCATAGGGGTGCCTGGGTGGCTCAGTCATTAAGCGTCTGCCTTCGGCTCAGTTCATGATCTCAGGGTCCTGGGATTGAGGCCCACACTGGACTCCCTGCTCAGCAGGAACCCTGCTTCTCCCTCTCCCTCTGCTGCTCCCCCTATTTGTATTCCCCCTCTCACTGTCTCTCTCTGTCAAATAAATGATTAAAAAATCTAAAAAAATAATAAAATAAAATAATAAGTAATGCATATACAAAGATATACAGTTTAAAAAATTAAACTCTAGGGCGCCTGGGTGGCTCAGTGGGTTAAAGCCGCTGCCTTCGGCTCAGGTCATGATCCCAGGGTCCTGGGATCGAGGCCCACATCGGGCTCTCTGCTCAGCAGGGAGCCTGCTTCCTCCTCTCTCCGTCTCTCTGCCTGCCTCTCTGCCTACTTGTAATCTCTCTCTCTCTGTGTCAAATGAATAAATAAAATCTTTAAAAAAAATAAAAATAAAAAAAAATAAAAAATTAAACTCTAATCTGCCCCCAAAAATGCCAGAAAGACTCCTTTTAGAAACTTTACACATAGGGAGGCCTGGGTGCCCAGTTGGTTGAGCATCTGACTCTTGATTTCTGCTCAGGTCATGATCTCAGGGTTGTGAGATCGAGCCCTGCATTGGGCTTGGTGCTCAGTGCAGAGTCTGCTTGGGATTCTCTCTCACCTTCTCCCTGCTGCCCCTCCCCCCTCTCTCTTTCTAAGATAAATAAGTGAAATCTTTATTAAAAAGAACATTTATGTATATATAAAGGTACTTTCTACATATAAAACCAGGACACATTGTACCTGCGATGTATGAGAGTCCTTAATCCTCAAACCCTCATCGAATATCATCTAATTAGGATAATAATAAAAGCTGTTAGTTCCTAACTTGAGATCATGCTGAACAAAAAACCATGTTTGAAGCTATTTGCTGTTTTACATAATTCACCATGGACAAGGGTCTTTTGTCACAACCTTTTCAGTATATATTAAAGGACTTGGATATTTATGAGAAGCTGTTAATTCTTCTAAGAGGAGGGCTGCTCTTCAGGATCACCAGCTCACAGCATTTTAGGTGCATGTCTCCTCATCCAAATGGTTTATGCTAGAGCACCTGTTGGTGGTGGAGGAGGAAACAGTTGGCAGTGAACTACAAGTGTAAGAATTTGAAGGTAACTAGGTCTTATTACCGTATGCCTGTATAAAAATATTATTTCCCTACTGTGGATGGAGGAACAGAAGCCTTGTGTCTGCTAAGATATGAACATTTGTTTGGGAAATTTATGTTGATATATAACAGCATATGGTCTTTTTCATCATGGATTTATGTACAGGAGGCAAGCTTCATGTTCACAGTTAGAAGCATTAAAGATGGAGTCTCGTGAGTGACCTAGTGTGTGGCTGTCTTGTCATCTGTGATAAGAATCACAGTGCTTGGCACACACACACCATCTCCTTTCCCAAAGAGGAAAGGCCAACACTTCTGGTAAAGAAATTGATTTTTGAAATTATCAAAGGGACACTGAAACTGCACACACAGAATCCAGAAAGGACCACATCTCCCCAGTATTAAGGAGTCATGATATTTCAGAGACTTCTCAAGCCTGCTGGTCAAAACAAAGCACATGACAGTTAGGAGCAGCAAAAATATATTACCGGGTCTAGCTAATGAGTAGAAAATACTCTTTACACTTGCTTTTTTTTTTCATTTTTCAATTTTTTTTTAATGAGGTATAGTTGACAATGTTACATTATGTTGAGGGGTCCAGCACAGTGATTTGACAACTCTATATGGTATGCTATGCTCCCCACAAGTGTAGCTACCATCTGTCACCATATAATGCTATTATAATACCAAGGACTATATTCTCTATGCTGTATCATTCATTTTTGTAATTTATTCATTCCCTAACTGGAAGCCTATATGTTCCATTTCCCTTCAGTCATTTGCCCATTCCCCACTCCCCCCCACCCCTCTGGCAACCATCAGTTATGGGTCTGCTTTCACTCTTTGTTCATTTGTTTTGTTTTGTTTTAGAATCCTCATATAAGTGAAATCATACGGTATTTGTCTTTCTCTGTCTGGCTTATTTCACTAAGTAAAATATCCTCTAGGTCTAACCAAGTTGTCAACAAAGGGCAAAAATCTCATTCTTTTTATGGCTGAGTAATACTCCTATGTGTGTGTGTGTCTGTATGTCTATGTGTCTGTGTGTGTATCATACCTTCTTTATTCACCTATTGATGGATGGGCAATTGGGTGGCTTCTATACCTTGGCTATTATAAATAATGCTACAATAAACATAGGGGTGTGTTTATCTTTTTGATTTAGTGTTCTCTTTTTATTTGGGTAAATACCCAGCACTGGAATTACTGGATCGTGTAATATTCCTATTTTTTTAATTTTTTGAGGAAACTCTGCACTGTTTTCCACAGTGACTATTCCAATTTATATTCTTACTAAGAGTGTACAAGGATTCCTTTTTCTCTACACCTTTACCAACACTTGTTATTTCTTGTCTTTTTGATTCTATCCATTATGACAAGTGTAAGGTGAAATCTCATTGTGGCTTCGATTTGCATTTCCCTGATAATTAGTAGTGTTGAGCATCTTTTCATGTGTCTGTCATCTGTATGTCTTCTTTGAAAAAAATGTCTATTCATGTCCTCTGCCAACTTTTCTTTTTCTTTTTTTTTTTTTGGTGTTGTATGAGTTTTTAAATATATTTTGGACATTAACCCCTTATTGAATATACATTTGCAATTATCTTCTCCCATTCAGTAGGTTGCCTTTATTTTGTTGATGGTTTCCTTCAGAAAGCTTTTTATTTTAGTATATTTCCAGTAGTTTATTTTTGCTTTTGTTTCCCTTGCTTGCGGAGACCTATCTAGAAAAAATAATTCGAAGGCCAATGTCAGAGATTACTGCCTATGTTTTCTTCTATGAGTTTTATGTTTTCAGGTGTTATGGATAGGTCTTTAATCCACTTTGAGTTTATTTTTGTATATGATATAAGAATGTGGTCCAGTTTCATCCTTTCACATGTAGCTAACCAGTTTTCCCAGCACAATTTATTGAAGAGATTGTCATTTCCCTATTGATATTCTTGACTCCTTTGTCATAGACTAATTAACCATATCAGCATGGATTTATTTCCAGGCTTTCTATCCTGCTTCGTTGGTCTATAATATTTACTTTTAGTTTGTAGCATGTCTTCAAATCAGGGACTGTGATAACTTCAGCTTTGTTTTTTCTCAAGTTTGCTTTGGCTCTTCAAAGTATTTTGTGGTTACATACAAATTTTAAGTTCTAAGATTAAGCTCTAAATTCTAAGTTCTTAAGATTAAGATCTAGTTCTGTAAAAACACTATGGGTATTTTGATAGGGACCACATTGAATCTATAGATTGCTTTGGGTTGTATGGACATTTTAACAATACTAATTCTTCAGATCCCTGAGATTGTGTCTTTGTTTCCATTTACTTGAGTCATCTTCAATTTCTTTCACCAATGTTTTACAGTTCTCAGAATACAGGTAGTTTATTTCTTTGGTTGAGTTTATTCCTAGGTATTTTTCTTTTGGTTCAATTATAAATAGGATTTGAAAATTTCTCTTTCTGGTATTTCCTTATTAGTTTATAAAAACACAACAGTTTTCTGTATATTAATTTTGTATCCTGGAATGTTACTGAATTCATTTATTACTTGTAATAGTTTTTTGATGGAGTCTTTAGAGTTTTCTATGTGTATATATAGTATCATGTTATTTGCAAATATTGACAGTTTAACTTTTTCCTTAGCAATCTGGATGACTTTTATTTCTTTCTCTCATCTGATTGTTGTGGCTAGGACTTCCAGTATTGTGTGGAATCAAAGTAGTGAGAGTGACATCCTTCTCTTCTTTGTGATCTTATAGAAAAAGCGCTTACTTTTTACCAGTGAGTATAATGTGAGGTGTGGGTTTGTTCTACATGGCCTTTATTATGTTCTCTCTAAACCCAGTTTGTTGAGCATTTTAATCATGGATGGATACTGAATTTCGTTCAATTTTTTTCCACATTTATTGGGGTGATCATGATTATTATCCTCCATTTTGTTAATGTGGTAGGTTATATTGATTGATTTGCAAATATTGAACCAACCCTGCATCCCCTTGAATAAATCCCACTTGATTATGGTGGATGATTTTTATAATGTACTGTTAAATTAGGTTTGCTAATATTTTGTACAGGACTTTTGCATCTATGTTCATCAGGGATACTGGCCAATAGCTTTCTTTTCTTGTAGTGTCTTTGTCTAGTTTCTGTATAATGGCAATGCTGGCCTCATAGAACATATTTGGAAGCTTCTCTTCCTCTCATATTTTTTTTGGAATAGTGTAAGGGAATAGGTATTAACTCTGCTTTAAATTTTTGGTGTAGAGTTCCCCCATGAAGTTATCTGGTTCTGGATTTTGATTGTTGGTAGTTTTTTTTTTTTTTAAGATTTTATTTATTTATTTCACAGAGGGAGAGAGATCACAAGGAGGCAGAGAGGCAGGCAGAGAGAGAGAGGGAAGCAGGCTCCCCGCTGAGCAGGGAGCCCGATGCGGGCCTCGATCCCAGGACCCTGAGATCATGACCTGAGCCGAAAGCAGAGGCTTTAACCCACTGAGCCACCCAGGCGCCCAGATTGTTGGTAGTTTTGATTACCAAGTCAATTTCATTACTAGTAATGGGTCTGTTCAGATTTTCTATTTCTTTCTTATTCAGTTTTGGAATATAGTATGTTTCTAGTATTTTATCCATTTCTTTTAGATTATCCAATTTGTGGTCATATAATTTTTCATAGTAGTTTCTTAGAATCCTTTGTATTTCTGTGGTGTTTGTTGTTACTTCTCTTTCATTTCTGATTTTATTTGGTTCCCACTCTTTTTTTTTTTCTTAATGAGTTTACCTAAATGTTAATTTTGTTTTACTTGTCAAAGAACCAGCTCTTGGTTTGATTGATTATTTTCACTGTTTTTATTTTTTAGTTTTATTTCATTTATTTCTGCTCTGATTTTATTTCCTTTCTTCTATCTTTGAACGTTGTTCTTTTTTTCTAGCTCCATTAAGTGTAAGGTTAGGTTACTTATCTGAGATTTTTCTTGTTCCTTGAGGTAGGCTTGTATCTCTACAAATTTTCCTTTTAAAATTGCTTTCTCACTCTCCCAAAGATTTTGTACCATTATGTTTTAATTTTCATTTATATCTGTCTTTTTTAAATTTTCTTATTGAATTCTTCATTGGCGCATTGGTTGTTTAATAGCATGATGTTTAGCTTCCATGTTTCTGTGTTTTTTCTTGTAATTGATTTTTTTAAAAGGTTTTATTTATGTATTTGAAAAAGAGATAGAGATAGCAACAGAGGTAGCAACAGAGAGCATGAGTGGGGAGGAGAGGGACAAGCAAACTCCCTGCTAAGTGGGGTTGCCCAATGTGGGACTCAATCCCAGGACTACGGCTGGCATCATGACCTGAGCCAAAAGAAGATGCTTAACAGACTGAGCCACCCAGGAGCCCCTCTGGTAATTGATTTATAGTTTCATACTGTTGTGGTCTGGAAAAGATGCTTGCTATGATTTCAATCTTCTTAAAATTTTTGAAACTTGTTTTGTGGACTAATATATGATCTATCCTGAAGGGTATTACATGAGCATTTGAAAAGAATGTATCCTGCTATTTTTGGATGGAACATTCTCTCTATATATCTTTTAGGTTTACCTAGTCTAATATGTCTTTCAAAGACACTGTTTCCTTATTGATTTTCTGCCTGAATGATCTATTTATTGACTTAAGTGGGGGGTGTTAATGTCCTTTACTATTATTGTCTTACTGGCATTATTTCCCTATATGTTGTTAATATTTGCCTCATGTTTTTAGATGTTCCAACATTGGGTGCACAATTGTTATATCTTATTGTTGGATCGATTGCCTTGTTATTATGTAATGCCCTTTTTTGTCTCTTTTTACAGTCTTTGTTTTGAATTCTATTTGCGTGATGTAAGCGTTGCCATTCTGGCTTTTTCTTCTCTTCCATTTACATGATATAGCTTTTTTACATCTCTTCACTTTCAGTCACTATGTGTCTGTATGTCGGTGTGAAGTGAGTCTCATGTAGGAAACATATAGATGAGTCTTGTTTTTTCATCCATTCCATCACCCTGTGTCTTGATTGAAGCATTTAGATTTACTTTTAAAGTAATTATTGATAAGCATGTACTTATTGCTGTTTAAAATTGTTGTCTAATTGTTTTTGTAGTGCTTCTCTGTTCCTTCTTTTTTGCTCTCTTTCCTTATAGTTGATGACTTTCTTTAGTGTGATGCTTAACTTTCTCTTTATGTTTGGTTTGTGGATAGCATAAGATTCATAAATAACATACTAAGTGTGTAGCAGTAGAAATTAAGTTCAAACACATTTTAGAAGAACTTCATTTTTACTCCTCTCTCCATGTTTATGTATATGTTGTTATATTTTACATCCTTTTCTTATGTGATTTCCTTGAATTTTTAAGATATAATTGATTTTAGTGCTTTTGTCTTTTAACCTTCATATTAGCTTTATAATTGATCTATTACATTTACTGTATGTTTACTTCAAAAAGGACTGTTTTCCTTTTATAGTTTTCTTTGAATTGTGGCCTGTGTTTGCCCACTTACAGAGGCACTTTAACATTTATGTAAGGCTGATTTAGTGACAATAAACTTCTTTAACTCTTGTTGTCTTAGAAATTCTTTATCTGTCCTTCAATCTGGATAATGACCTGTATTCTTGGTTATAGGTTTTTTGTTTCTTGTTTTCCTTTTCAGAACTTTGAATATATCATGCCATTCTCTTCTAGCCTGTACAGTTGCTGCTGAAAAATCAGCTAATAGATCTATGGGGTTTCCTTTGTATATAACTGTTTGCTTCTCTCTTGTTGTCTTTCAGATTCTCTCTTTTTCTTTAGTATGTGACATTTTTATGATGTATTGTGGTATGAATCTGTTTGGTCTCACCTTGTTTGGAACTCTGTGATTCCTGAACCTGGGTATCTCTTTCCTTCTTCACATTTGGCAAGCTTTCAAATATTATTTCTTCAAAAGATTTTCTGATCCTTTCTCTCTTCTCCTTCTGGGACTCCAAAAATGATGCCCAAGAGATCCTTTAACCTGTCCTCAGCTTTGTTGTTGTTGTTGTTCTTGTTATTCTTTTTCTTTTTGCTGTTCAGCTTGGGTACTTACCCATTACTCTGTCTTCCAGGTCACTGATCTGTTCTTCTGCATCTTCTAATCTACTCTTGATTCCCTACTGTGTATTTTGCATTTCAGTATTGTATTCTTCAACTCTGATGAGTCCGTTTTAATATTTCCTATGTCTTTGTTGAATTTCTCTCTGAATTCATCCACTTTGTCTCCAGTCCAGTGAGTTTCTTTATGACCATTGCTTTTTAGCTCATTAGGTAGTTTCATTATCTCTATTTCATTTAGCTCTTTTTCTGAGGTTTTATGTTGTTCTTTCAGCTGGAAAATATTCCTTTGTTTCCTCATTTTTTCTGACTTTCTGTATTTCTATGAATTAGGCAGAAAAACTACTTCTCCTTAATTTGAGGAGCTGCTCTTATGTATGCTCATCCCTTATATAGGCTATATATGCCTGGCACCTTTGCTAGCTGTCTGGAGCTGTGACTGGCATGGCCTGGGGGCCCCAGGGCCCTCTGCTGGGGCTTGCCTGGTGAGAAAGCAAGAGCTGAAGTTGGCATGGGCCAGGGCATTTCTGGGCCTCTTTGTACAGAGAGCACAGTGGCAGGACAGCTGAAGTTGAAGTGGGTCTAAGCCAGGGGGTCCCAGAGCACTCTGTGCAGTGGGTGCTCTGGCACAATGACTGGAACTGAGGCAGGGTACAGGCCATGGTATCCTGGGGTACTCCACATAGATGGCACCCTTATGAGACAGTTGGAACTGAGGTGGGCACTGTCTCAGGGCACTCTTCATTGGGGACACCCTACTGAGTTATACAGTGCTAAAGTGGGCATAGCCAAGAAATCCCAGGGCACTGTGCACCATGGGTGCCCTAGCAAGTTATCTGGAGCTGAGGTGATATGGACTTGGTGTTCTGGGGTGCTTTGCATCTGTGTCACCATGGTTAGAAATGGCTGGAGCTATAATGAGCACTGACCAGAGGTGTCTTAATATGTGCAGTGCTGAGGCCACTTTCTGGGAGAGCTTGGGCTGGTGTGGGCTAGGGGCCTGGGTGGTAGGCTGGTTAGGATACTCAGATTCTCTTCCTCTCCACACTATCAAGTTTGCAGCACTGGGTGTGGGGGTTTCTGTTGTTACCATGTCTCCACCTCTCGCTGTTCTCTATGTGGTCTTTCTCCTTTGTTGGGCAGAAACTATTCATTCAGTTCTGTTATTTTTTAGGAGGAATTGTTCTATAAATAAGTGTATGTTTGGTATGTCCATGGAAAAGTCGAGTTCAGGGTCTTCCTATGTCATTTTTTTGTACCCTCTTTCTCAGTACACACCCCTTTATATTGCTTTGGAAGATAGAAAGTAGGACCTAAAAGACCCTGGCAAAATGAGATTGTCAGTATTTGGGATTAATAAGCTTTAGGGGTTGGGTATAATTTTACTGGTTTTCTGTGGTTGCTGTTATGTTTTATTTGTTTTTATCCATTTTGCTAGTCAATTTAATAATTATCCCCCTTTTGTGTTTTATATTTATACCATCCAATCCATATATATTTATAGGGCTGGGAGATAGTTATATTTAGAGGGTACTAGCTCTGAAACTATTCTAGCTATTTCCAGTAGTATGTGAGTAATTTATAAACTCAATACTCAGTCACTCTATCGAAGTGGTTAGGCTAGTCATTATCCTGCCTTCCTAACAAGGACGCTATGAACCTCAAATACAGTAATATGCATGAAAGTGCTTTTTAAACTGGAGGGAGGAAGGGAAGCAGGGATGGTATGAATATGAGTATACTTGTGTTAGTTTTCTCAGGCTGCCAAAACAAAATACCACAGACTGTGTGGATTAAACAACACAAATTTATTTTCTCACAGTTCTGGAGGCCAGAAGAACCAGCAGGGTTGGTGTCTTCTAAGTCCTCTGTTCTTGACTTGTCGATGACCATCTTTTACTGTGTCCTCAAATGGTCTTTCCTCTATGCATATGCATTCTTCATGTTTCTTATGTCCAAAAGCCCCTTCACATAAGGACCCTAGTCATATTGAATTAGGCCCACCCTAATGGACTCATTTTAACTTAATCGCCTCTTTAAAATCCAGATCTTTAAATATAGCCATATTCTGAGGTACTGAGGATTAGAACTTCAACATGGGACTTTAATTTGGGGTGATATAATCTAATCCATAATAATATCGTATAAACCATATTTTAGGGTTTCTGATTTTGTGCAGACTCCTCGGCTTTCTTTTTTAAATTATTTATGAAAAAATATTTTAATTTGATTACAAGATAATATGATTATGATGAAAGTAGGGGAACTTGACCACATGGTTCCTTGTATAACTGCAAAATTCAGTTATATTAAGAGATACTAATTAAGTTGGAAAGAAGTTTCAGAATTGTAGCTCTAGTTTAAAGCAAATTATTGGATGTCTGCTCAGTTGGTTAAGCATCTCCTTTCAGGTCAGGTCACAATTCCAAGGCCCTGGGATAGAGCCCTGTGTCAGTTTCCCTTTTCACTGGGGAGTCTGCTTCTCCCTCTCCCTCTTCCCTTCCTCCCAACTCATACTCTCTCTCTCTTTAGTAAATTGATGAAATCTTCTAAAAATATAAAGCAAATTATGAGAGAACACAAACACACACGCATAGACACACACAAAAACACACACACATACACACCCTATGTAAAATTATTATTGTTTCACCAATAATGTTTTCTAGAAGTCCTGTGAAGGATCCTTTGAGAAAGCATACAAGAAATGTTTCAGCAGAAGTTTAGCATTAAAAAATTTAATGATAAAGTGCCCATCTTTTTGCTGATTCACTGTTTGATGGCACATCGCTAACTCCCATCTGCTTCTCACTCTGTTTCCATTCTTCTGTTCCTACACCTGCAGGTTTCTTTCCTCTGCATCCCCCTCATCCCATGCCTTCTGTTCCCTATATCACAGCACAACTCTTCCATAAATAGTGCTAAGGCAACCACCTGCACCATCATTTGTCACTAGTATCTCTCTCTCTGTGTAGATTTTTTTTTCTTTTTTTAACTGATATTTTCTGCATTTCACAGGTTGGCCCTTAGTGTAGGTCTAATTATCTAATTTACCTGCATTCATATTGTGTGGAAGGTTGTCATATTACTGAGAACACTTACCTGTCCTCTCCTAGATCTCCTCTGGCAACAATTTATTCTTCAAAATATGTTCCAGGAGCCTACTTGTATATCCTCATTGTAAAACTTGTCACATTGTGTGTGCTTGCTTGTAGATTCTGTCTGCTCTACAGGATGGATGATCCCTGAAGATAGCAACCATGTTTTCTTCATCATGATTTCCCTTTAAATTAGCACAGTGTCTGATGTAAAGTAGATATTAATATATCTTCAAAAGATAGGGTCGTATAGTGGTTTAAAGCATCCTGGAGGGGCGCCTGGATGGCTCTGTTGGTTAAGCCTCTGCCTTTGGCTCAAGTCATGATCTCAGGGTCCTGGGATCAAGCCCTGCATCAGGCTCCCTGCTCAGTGGGGAGCCTGCTTCCTCCTCTCTCTTTGCCTGCCTCTCTGCCTACTTGTGATCTCTCTTTCTCTCTGTCAAATAAATAAATAAAATCTAAAAAAAAGGCATCCTGGAACCAAACTGCCTCAATTTTTGACAATGTGTGATCTTAGGTAACTTGCTTAGCTCTCTATTATCTCTAATATCTATGGAGATAATAACAGTACTTACCTCTGAGACTAGGGAATTCTAGGAGGTGATATAATTAAGCATTTAGAATGATATCTGATGCATAGGAAACTAGAAAAGATTGGTAGTTATTATTGTTATTAGCAGTTAAATTATGGTTAGTCAGATGAAAGGATGAATGGGTAAATGCATTTTCAGTTGACATTTGGCAACAAGTTGCCAAGTTAGTATCACTAGTAAAGTTTGAGGCATGTTTTATTCTAATTTTAAAAATACGTTAGACATTTCAGATGTCTTTAAAACATGGTTCATTTTACTTTACTATCAAATTTGTCCTGTCAACGGTGATAATATGGGCTCTGCCAGAATCAATATTCTGGCATAAATTTGTAAGAGGGAATGGGCTAGGATACAGTTTTCTCCTCGCATTTCTGATAGCATCTGGGACTAATGTATTCACATCAAAAGATTCCCCTTCATTATATAGTCTTTTCATTTTTCAAAAACTATTTTCCCTACAGTGCTGGCACATTGTAAGGCACTCAGTATTGGTTGAAAGAATAAATGGCATAGGACAAACAGTTTGAGGAATTATTGTTCATGAAGTACACTGCTAGAAATATACTGGAAAATTACAACTAGAGAATAACTCTAAAGAATAGATTCATTATGGTGGGATTCTTTGGGGTTTTTTTTGTTTTGTTTTGTTTTGCTGTTGTTGTTGTTCCTTGTCTGGCATTATAAAATAAGCTTTTATTGTGGTAGAGTAGAAAGGTTTCCAGTTTCTAATTTTTTGGATGTATGGAGGGTGGAAGTCATTTAATACTATGAGTCTCAGTTTTTCATAGTTAAATGAAGATAATTATATTCATCTTATAGTAGTGTGTGGATTAAATGATATAGTTGTATTGAAACACCTCTGTATAGTGGTATCTGTAAAGGCTTTCATTTCCTTTCCTCTGGTTAGTCATCAGCCATATTTTTCACTTTCTCATTGTAACAAGAGAATGGTCATGATTAATGAGACACTGTAGTTATAAGCAACTTTGTGGGGGAAAACTCTTTGCTTATTCTGTGAAAGTATTTAATAAAAAAAATTCAAGTTGAAAACACCATCTTTATGATGGAAAATGAATGCCAAGATCAGATAGCATTTTTCAAAGTATTGGAACTTTGGACAAGTAGTTCGAAATTTGGCCCTCAACTACTTCAGAAATCTATAGACCAGAGTTTCTGTGAACTTGATCAAACCTGAAGACCTCCAACTTGAAACAAATTATTGTAAGAGTGATATAGCTATAGGCATTTCTACCAATCATAGAGGTTAAAAGGAAAAACAAAATTCCTTTCAAAAGTTTCCTTTTGAAACTTTTACATTCTTTGTTTCAAGTTTTATTTAAATTCCAGTTATTTAATATATAGTGTAATATTAGATTCAGGGATAGAAGTCAGTGATTCATCACTTACATATAACATCCAGTGTTCATCACAACAATACTGTGTTTACATTTTTTAACCTATTTCTTCTCTAGTTTTTGCAAAAGACTTCCATTTAGTTATATGGGTGTATCTATCACCTTACAATGGCTATTGTATGTCAGCTAGAGAAAGAGCACTGTCTTGGGAGGATTGAGATGTGGTTTCTAGATCTTGACATATTCTGATTAGCTACATACTTTGGTCAAGTCACAACATCCACTTAATAACCAGCATGAAACCAGGACAGGTTTTTTTCTTCAAAGCTGTGAGGTTTTGTGTACAAGAAATACCCATCCTCACCTATTCTAAGCATCTTTAAGGTGGAGGGGCAAGAAGAGGGAAAAGCTATGAAAGCAGCAGTAATTCTAAAAGCAACCAGTTGGCCTCATTTAATGACAATCGATCCAAAGAAGGTACTATATCAATCAACCATTAATCTGATTCTAAGTTTTCTCTTTTGCATTTGAGCTCTTTTTAAATAAATTTTTGAGGTAGCATGTTGAAATGGAAAAGGCACTAAACTAGAAATTAGAAGGTTTATTTCCTTGTTGGGCTCAAGCTTATCATTGAAATCTTCATATGTTTCCTTGGGCAAGTCTCTCTCTGATTTTTCAAAGTCTGACGTCTCTCTTTTTTTTTTTTTAATGAAAACAAATTATCAGCCCTAACTAATTTATATGTCCTTTGTGATAACCTAATTTAATTGAACTTAACAAATATTTGTGTACTCTTACTAGGTATCAGGCACCATTCCTTCATGCATTTCTTAGATTCAACAAAAAACGCTTGGACATCCACCATTTACTAGATGCTCTGTTGAGTTCTAGCTTACTGTCATAGAAGCTATAATTTCATGAGGGATGGTGCATGAAGTCTATTGATGTGTCCAATACCATGCCAAAAGCATAACTATATTACTATAGGAAAAAGAGGATGGATGATTAACTCTACCTTGGGTAGTGGCAAGGTCAAAAGCCTCAGAGACAGAGTGGCACATGAGTTTGATCTTACAGCATAGATAGGATTTCTCTAGGTGAAAGGATTAACAAAACAGAGACTAGATATAGGAATATCTGACTTCAAGCTATATTCAAAGCTATATTACAAACTTGATGATGTGGTCCTCAAGACATCAAGGCACAAAAACAGACACATAGGTCAATGGAACAGAATAGAGAACCCAGATATAGACCCTAAACTCTATGGTCAACTAATCTTTGATAAAGTGGGAAGAATATCCAATGGAAAAAGTCTTCAGTACGTGGTGCTGGGAAAATTGGACAGCCACATGAAGAAAAATGAAACTGGACCATTTTCTTACACCATATGAAAAAATAGACTCAAAATGGATGAAAGACCTGAATGTGAGACAGGAATCCATCAAAATCCTAGAGAAGAACACAAGAATATATAGTATGTATTATAAGAATATATAACTTGTATATGTATAGTTATATATATATATTCCCCACCTATTTCTTCTTTCTCTTTGCCACCGCTAGCCACTTATACTAAAGATTGGCTTCTTCATATAATTCCACTTATATGAAATGTCTAGAATATGACAAATAATAGACAGGAAGTATATTAGTGGTTTATAGGAAAAGAAAGGAACTTCTAATAAGTACAGGGTTTCATTCTGGGGCAATTAAAATATTCTAGAATTGGTGGTGATAGTTGCATAACTCTGAATCTACCTAAAACCCCTGAATTGTGTACTTTAAAATACAAAATTCATGGTATGTGAGTTATAAGACAATAAATCTGTTATTTAAAAAAAAAAAGACAAACAGTAGTTCCCTCTCCAGAATGAGGTAAATGGCCTCTGGAAAATTCCAGATGTCATATTGTGGCTCTTACCACCAACGGATGACTCTCTCATATCCAGTTCGAACAGAGCAAAACACATCTAAAGGGAGAAGAAAGTATTACTGGCCCATAGTGGATCAGGAGTCCATTACTAGACTGTCAGCTTTGGGCAGAGGAACATAATCATACAACACAAATATGATCCACTTTTGGTTCAGTGAATAGAGGATGTGCTTTATAATCAGACTGTGCTAGATTTAAATCTATGTTCTTTCAAACCAACCAACTATATCACCTTGGACTAGTCATCTCTCTCCCCTTGACTCAAAATATTTTCCTGATAAGTCAGAATAATAATTCATAGAGATTTCAGAAAGATTAAGTAAAATAATATACGAGAAGAATCTAATACAGTTCTTGGAAGAGGTGGTAAATTCCATTCTCCCTTGAGAGTCTAGGCATATGTAGGGAATGTAGGAATGGCAAAGTCTACCAGAAAGCAGTGTTTCCCCTTCAACAGTGTGGGGCTATTTTGGGGGACCTGGGGGCAGGAAGCTTCACTATCAGGGACTATATTTTTTCAACTTTCCTTGTGTGACCTGGCCATGGTCTACAGTTGTCTAGTGGTATGTGAGTAAAAAGGATGTATATTGCTCTGAACCAGGGCTTTAAAGAAGCAGGTTTATATTTTCCCCCTCCCTCTTCCTTCCTATCTGGCTCTGAAGCTCCTTTGGATGACAAGCTACAAGACTGTAGGGACTGGATCCTTGAAGTACTCTGTGAAGGAACACTACACACCAAACAGGAACAGAAGTATTAGACTCCTGCACAAGTGAAAAATAAACTTACATTGGGTTAAGTTAATGAAATTTGGGATGTATTGATTATAGCAGCTAGCATTATTCGAACTAATACAATATACAATAAGGCTCTATCCTTGGGATCTCATTGAGAAAACACAAATTATACTATCCTGGGATTCATTGCTTTGTTTCCTCACGGAATATCAAATCTCATTCATTTGAATCCAATGCCATTTATGTTGCCTTTATGACAGTATTTTTCAAAAAGATCAATGAAATTGTAAAATTCATGAGGCTATTCCATGACCCTTGAATTATTTTTTTCTACCCTCCTTCAACATTCATTCAGCAAATATTTATTGAGTGCCTTGGTTGGAAGAGAGGGACAAGTGGAGATATATTTTAAAAAATAGATAGAAATACCAGACTGGGTAATTGGAAGGTAGTGCTCAAGGCAAGCTGTAGATCATAGGTGTATTACAACAGCCTTCATGAAAACCTGCTGACTTTTATTACATCCACCTTTAAGTCTTTAGCTATTGCTTACCAGATATAATACACCTAATTAAAAAATATTTTTCTCTCCTACATATTAATCCTACTTGAGCTTATCGCCCGAGGAAATCCTAAGCATCACAAAGGATAATGTTAGAGAACAGGGGTTTTGTAGAAAAAGTGAGGCTTTGGAGCCATTGAAATCTACATTCAAATCCTGTTTTCAACCTATCTGAGACTCATTTTCCTTATCTGTAAAATGAAAATTTTGATCGCTCTTTCTCAGGGTTTTAAAGAGAATTTTAATTCACTTATATATAGTGAGTAGTAGCCTAGTAAACAACCCATAAAAGAAAACAGGTATGATAATTACCCCCTAAAACTTCCATCTAATTAATTCAGATCTCTTATGACCTCATGACTGACAAGTACACTGTGTGATTACTGTGTGATTTAGCTCCTCTCCCTCTTTAACATACACAGAGTGCTCTCTGACCAAGTCTGACTGCATTATGTGGATATATCCATGTGTGTATGAATGATTGCACATGTATACGTATACCATGTGTATGTAAACATGAACACACATGTGCGCAAATGTACTCTCACACATTTTTGTTCTGTCAGAGCATTCATGATGGGCCACCTAATTTCCACAGTCTGAAGATTCTAGAGATTTTTCTACTTTTGCCTATATTTTAAGGTATCTACTCAGCTTCCCGAATGAAATTTGTTAATTTGTGTCACTATTACATGCTTTGGGTTGTCTATTATTATTATTTAGTCCCACCAAGAAGTGAAAACTCAGTCTATCACACCAGGAAACAAATGAAAGCTCAGAATTTTTAAAAAGTCATCCTGAGCAATAATCAATAAATAAGTTAAGTTAGAATTCTTTAAAAATGATCTGATGTTTCTGGAAATTTTAAAAGCCCTCATGTGAATTGACTATGCCCTAGATTGTTTGTTTGGTAAAAACACTTGTTCTGATGAGGTGCTTAATAAACTCTGGCTTTACCTCTGACAATATGTATCTGCCCAGTTGTGCTCTTAGCTCTTCGAGTCCATGTTACTAAGACAGAAAGACAAACATGGAGTAGATTTAGTGGGAAGATTTTAGTAGATTTTAGGTGGGAAGGACAGGGTTAAGGCATAAAAGAGTAGGGACAACACTAATTATCCTGGTCTTTACTAGATTACTTGGTGCCCGGCACCATGTTTGGCAAATGATGAATAGAGGTGGAATGGTTCAAGAAAGGACACTTCCAGGCGCCTGGGTGGCTCAGTGGGTTAAAGCCTCTGCCTTCGGCTCAGGTCATGATCTCAGGGTCCTGGGATCGAGGCCCATATCGGGCTCTCTGCTCGGCAGGGAGCCTGCTTCCTCCTCTCTCTCTGCCTGCCTCTCTGCCTCCTTGTGATCTCTCTCCCTCTGTGAAATAAATAAATAAAATCTTTAAAAAAAAAAAAAAAAAAAAGAAAGGACACTTCCATTTTGAAGGGCATTCATTGTTCTCTGGATCTGTGTCCCCTGTTCCAAAAGGTCTCCTGTGTTTGTCTTTGAGAATAAGGCCATTGGGATGTTGAAGATATAGGGGCCTTTGGGCCATATTCTCACGAAAAATGGTATGCTGGCTGGTGGCAGAGTCATCCAGACAAAAATATACATGGATATTTTTAGGTTATTCTTTCATTCAACAAATATTCATGGAATAACTTATGTGTTTCTGGTTCTGTAAAGCACAAGGAATATAAAATCAAGAGACATCAGTACTCTCTCTTCAACAAAACTGTAACCTGGGTTAAAAATGGCAGATACATGTTCCCTATGCCCTTCATAACTATGCCTACAATAAGGTATGATAGTTGCCTTCATGTTGATATTCCTGGGCCAAGCAGTTACTAGAAGGAAACTTCTAAGCAGCAGAGTCTCTGGTTTATTCTCTGTGACATTCTCAGGGTGTGGTCATAATAGGTGTTCAATATGTACTTGTTGAATGAAGAGATTAAACAAAATTGGCACCAAGGGTGAAATCTGTTAGGGGTCTCAGAGTTTGGGAAGTTATAATTCTGATTCTAGAAATTAACAGCTTAGCCAAGAAAAACTAGTCTTACCCTCTGGACTTGTAATTGGTAAACCCTTCTAATGAGGACCTTTGCATCGTTAGTTTAGAAAAGGTATACATATCTTTTTTCCCTTTTCACATGCTCCTAGGGACATATCTATTATATATTACAGGTGGTATATACTACTGCCCTTATTTCCTCTTTAATATTAATGGAAAAATAAAATAGAATGAACAGAAAACTGTCCCAGTGTGTGACAAACATAAAAGCTTCAAAGAACATTTGAGTATAAATAATCTGGCACCTATAGTCACTGAGCAGTCGTTAAAATGTCAGAGACTCTATAGGCTAGGTTAGGTGGCAATGGCCCACCTGTTGTAGACCAGACTAGACTAGACTAGTTTGTTGTAAAATGGAATGATTTTGAAAATAATATAGACTGTTGTAAAATGGAATGATTATGAAAAAAAGGAAAGAAGAGGCTTCAGATTCAGACAGACGGAGGATTACTTCCTACTGTTGCTGTGTGGTTTTGAGTGTTACTGAACCTCTCTGGACTTGGCTTTCCTTCTTTTTTCTTTCTTTTTTTTTTTTTTTTTTTTTGGGGGGGGGGGGCACAAG
>LNAC01000120.1:2445978-2548845 GCA_002007465.1 Ailurus styani
TTTTTTTTTTTTTGGAGAGAGAGGTCACAAGCAGGCAGAGAAGCAGGCAGAGATAGGAGGAAGCAGGCTCCCTGCTGAGTAGAGAGCCTGATGTGGGGCTCCATCACAGGACCCTGAGATCATGACCTGAGCAGAAGGCAGAGGCTTTAACCCACTGAGCCAGCCAGGCGCCCCTGGACTTGGCTTTCTTAAGATGAAAAATAGCCAATGTGATCCAGCAATCCCATTTGTGGGTATATATCCACAGGAAATAAAATCAGTTTCTTGAAGAGCTAGCTACACTCCCATTTTCACTGAAGCATTATTCACAATTGGAAAGACATGGAAACAACCTAAGTGTCTATCAACAGATGAATGGATAAAGAACATGTGAGATATATATATGCATACACACACATGCACACACACAATAGAATCTCACTCGGTTATAAAAAAGAAGGAATCCTCCCATTTGTGACAACATGGAGGAATCTGGAGGACATGATGCTAAGTAAAATAAGCCAGACACAGAAAGACAGCTACATTATTTCCCTTACACATAAAATCTAAAAAAAAAAAAAAAAGTTAAACTCACAGAAGCAGCTGAGAGTAGTATGATGGTTACCAGGGTCTAAGGAGTGGAGGAAATGGGGAGATATTAGTCAAAAGGTACAAACTTTCCTATAAGATGAATAAATTCTGGCATCTAATGCAGGGCATAGTGACTAGAGTTAATAAAACTCTATTGTATACTTAAAATCTGCTAAGAGAGTAAATATTAAGTATTCTTACCACACACCCACAAAAAGGTAACTACGTAAGATGATAGAAGTGCTCAGCTTGATTGTGATAATTATTTCACAATGTATATCAAGTCATCACATTATATGCCAGAATTTTTGTCATTATACCTCAATGTAGCTAGAAAAAAATTAAATCAAAGAAAAAAAACTGTGGTTACTACTACATACTTCATAAATTCTTGAGAGAGTTACATGAAATTATGCAAACTAAGAGCTTAGTTCAGTGAAAGCTTAAATTATTAGTAATTTTTAGCCATAGCTATTGTTTTCTTGAGTCAGATTTTACATCACAGTGCAGCCAGTAGAGGACATGTGCTTAATGTACCTACCACTTTTCTAATTGTCGCTGGTATATGACGCTAATTAAATGAGTTTCAATTATGCAGCACTTGAATTAGAGGAGGGCTGAAGAATTGAATTCTAATCATCAAAAGAGCCAGTTTCAACCAGTGTGTATCTGTGTCCTGTGGTCACCTGTGTTTGTTATTTTAGGTGTTTTAACTGGCTAGAGTTGATTTCCTTTGCTTCTAACCCCTTGAGCTGAAACTTAGCCCTTTTATCATTCTCTCAGCCATAGGGGCAAGTCCATCATAATACAATGAGAAAGACCTTGTTTTGAATTCTGCTTCTGTTACCAGTTATACTGACTTGGGGAAGTCACTTAACCCCTCTAAACATCAGTTTCTCATCCCAAATGTATAGAAATATAATGATTACTTAAGAGGGGCTCCTTGGCTTTAGTCCTTACCCCTTCAAATGTGTATTCTAGTCTATTATCAGAATGATCTATCTCAGTCTAAATCAGATCAAGTTTCTTTCTTGCCAAAATTCTTTAAAGACCTGCTACATCTGTATTAGCTGTTTTTGGGGGATGTTTTTGAAAATATAGGTTCTCTGCTCCCACCCCAGACTCAGTAAGTTATAATCTCCTAGCATGAGGCCAGTTATCTATAATTTCATGTGGTTCCCCTGTGAATTACAAAGTTTACGTTCATTAGCCTAACTTTTCCATGGTTTGACCCCAGCCTCTTTTTAACATTATCTCACATGCTCCATATCACAGGCTATCTGTAGCTATACCAACTGCTGACGGCTTTCCTAACATATGTCTGCCTTTGCTCATGTAGCTTTCTCTGCTGGAATGACTTTCATATCTCATTTTCCTAAGAGGTAATCTCATCCACATTTTCTAATACTCAGATAAACTTTACCTCCTCTATGAAGATTTTTCTTGCCCCACTCCCAGAAAGAACTTCATACTTTGTTTAGGCCCCCAAATGTGATGTACAGACTTGAAAATCAAGTGGAGGATTATTACAAACATTCATTTTCTTGTGTGTAAGCCTCTAAATGGCTGGTTTGGAGTTGTCTTATTTGTCTTTGTATCATCGGCACCAGCACATAGTACATGGGCAACAAAATTTGATGAAGAAATGAAGCCTATCTTCTGAAATTATGAACTCTGGTACAGAGATGTGTAGCTTTGATGAATGAGGGCATAGAAACTACAAGTTGTAAATGATCTCTTTGCCTTTGATATGGTAAGAAACAAATCAGTCTTTCTGTTTGGATCATTAAACTTGGACCATTTCATTTGGAGCTCTGGAGAAGCCGTTTCTGCTGAACACTGCCTTCGATTTTTTAGAGCAGTGAGTGGTTTCAGACACTGGTCTGCAGCTGTGGCATTAATACAGATGCTGACATGTCAGTAAACCCAAGGAGCAAAGCTTTTTTGGGTAGAAAGATTACCGAAGATTTTCATTTCAGTCCAACCCAGAAATTCAGGGATGATATAAACAGCATGCTGTTTTATCCATCCGTGATTGCCCAGGGAAGTGTGCTGTGTTTTATGGGCAATCTGGTGGCAGGAGATATATTGTCCAGTGGTTTTTCTACCTGCTGTTTGATTTATGATTGAAGGTCAGCTATATTATGGCTCACCTGCCAATGCTAACTACCTTTTATAAAATTATGGTCCTTCTGAATGGATGAATGCCTCTTAGTTCACACTTTCCATCAGAGTTTTGTAGGTAACAGTTACTGATGCCAGTTGGTTCTTGGCAATAGCATTAAACTTCAAGCCATAGACAATGAGGACCCTTGGACCTTCTGATGTGTGGCTCAGTCCTTAAAATCTTTACAGGGAATACAAATGGTGATGTTAAATCAGGTTGATCTTTCTCCTACTCTCCTTAAACTTCCTTTCCTCTCCAGTGTCATGTTCCGCTGCTGTAAAGAAGTTAAGGGTCTGTCAAACTGGTATTTATTCTCTGCTGAGTCAGGAACCCACTTTATAGCTCCATATTTTTTATTCCCTTTCCATCTAGGAGCAGTGATTTTGGGCTCCAGTTAGGTGATGAATTTTGTTGAGAGATCCTTATAGGAAGAGGGTACATCCACATAATATTCTGAAGTACCCAGTTGGCTTTTACTCAGAAAACGAGGTATATAGGTTTGCAGCCTGACACCTTTTATATTCCTACACTTCTTGACCTCTCATAAGATGTTCCCACTTACAATCTCAAGGTGGTGCAGTGGAATGTTGAGAGAATATACTCCAAAGCTAGATAGAACTGTTTGAGTCCTGCTGATATCATTATGTGATTGGCTGTGTTCCCCACCAATAATGGTAACAAAGTGTCATAAACAGTATATAGTAAGCATCCAGTCAATATTATAGTTCTTATTAGCCTTTTTTAGCTCGTGACTTTATCAATGCTTACCTTCTCTTGTGATCATTAATAATAACACATTAACCTCAGTGTATATCTCTGCTTCAACTTTCTAACAAGATAAGAGTTCTCTCTAGGGTATCTAATCCACAGTTCTTCACATATATTTATATTGGGATTTTAACAAAAATAATTACCTTTTACTATAATCTTAGTATTTTTTCCAGAAGTAGAAATTTCCTAGAAATGGATTCTCCAGACATGTTATCTAAAAGAAATACATCATTTTAATAATTTCCTACTAAGAAGAGTGTGTATTGAGCCCAAAGCATGGCAGGGGAGATTGAAATATGAGTTTAGGTACCACAAGACATGTAGCGAGGCTATGCTTTGGCTCTTTTGATTGCACCCTGTTTGAGTTTGGGTCAATTAACCTATCTCAACTTTAGTTTCTTTCTTTACTTTTTTCTTTCCTTTTTGATTTTTCTTTTCTTGTAAAATGAGTAACAGTGTACAAATATGAACAACAAAATTCAAAGGAATTTTATGACAATGGATTAAGAAACAAACACAGATAAAATACTTAGGATAGTGTCTGGCCCATACTGAGCACTTATAAATGCAAGTTCTCATCCCAATAGCAGACTTGACCTGAAAATGTCCAATATCTAGTACATACAGAGGTAGACAAAATGGGAACAAAAAACATTCTTAGGGCGCCTGGGTGGCTCAGTGGGTTAAAGCCTCTGCTTTCGGCTCAGGTCATGATCTCAGGGTCCTGGGATCGAGGCCCGCATCGGGCTCTCTGCTCAGCAGGGAGCCTGCTTCCTCCTCTCCCTGTCTCTCTGCCTGCCTCTCTGCCTACTTGTAATCTCTCTCTGTGTCAAATAAATAAATAAAATCTTTAAAAAAAAAAACCATTCTTAGCAACAAGAAGGGATTTATAGTAAGCACTTACTATTTTCTACTATAATTTCAAAGAACTTCTGTTCACCAAACAGTGGTGTTGGGAAATACCAATTGGAAGATGTCCAGGAAACTGCATGCATAATACAATATATGACCTCTTTGAAACATTTTTTGTTCATAGCCTCCCTAATAGTGACACCCAGGGGGAAAGTGAGGCAGCACAGCTCAGCACTGCAGTCATTTGATCTCCATGGCCACTGCTGACTGAGAAAGAAATAAAATTAAACTGTGGTAACTGACAGAAGATCTTTCTGAGGCATATTGAAAGAAAGGTTGTCTAGTTGAGGCTCTTTGACATAATCAAGTTGTAACATTGAGAATGAGTATTCCCAGATTTTTAATCTAATGAGACTAATGAATGAGTCCCTTGAGTACAGAGATGATCTCTTTTTTGGCTTTGCATAGCAGAACACAAGACGCAAAAGTCTCAAAAATTGCTGTTGAATTAACAGATAAATGAAATTTGAAGATATTTGACAAAATCTGCATTTATAATTTGCCTTGCATAAGATAGGAATCAAGAAATGGTTAATTAACTGATTAGTTAATGGGGATATAGTAGGAAGGTAGATGACTCTTAAGCCCCAATGACTCAAGCATAATTGTAATTTTTTTTCAACATCTCAAAATATTTCAAATAACCTTTACTTTTCCTAATGAATGATTTTTCCAAATACTTACTAGCCAAAAACAGTCAGCATATTTTCTACAACTTGGCCAGAATTATAATGTGTAAAGAGAAGGCCAGGCCAAGATAATTTTTAAATGGAGTAGGAAAGGTTCCCTGTGGAGGATTGGGTTGCCCCAAGAGTTCTTAATTATTAATGATTGGTCTAAAAAATGTTTGAAGGTAAAAAATACTACATTTATTTTTTGGTTCTCACTCAAGTTAATAACCACAGCAATATGTCTAGTTCTCTCCTGCTTATAAACTGGTAAGAAAGGTTTTCTTATCTGAAATAGACCAACAGTGTATTGACTCATTACTGGTGTCCTTTTTAGCTCTTCATTATATTGAATATTGAAGCTTCATAGTACAGACCTTAGACCACCTTTAAGATATAACATTCTTTCAGCTAGTAGGAATGGTCATGAACTTTTGAGTTAGTATCTTTAAGCATCTGTGGAAACAGAGACTATTACATCTCAAAAAGTTCACTTTTTACCAAGTATCCTCTATCTGTCTCATCAGTAATTTGAAAATGATTAAAGGAACACAACATAGAGCTACAATACTGGCCATCCATGGGCTCTAACTCCCAGAGAAACATATTTTCTTTCAGTTACAATCACTGTAATCACTAAGCCATCTGGGTCTAATTGATTTCCATACAATAGATAGGAATGCTTTCAAGAGATTATTTTAGTACTAAACAAAGACTGCTGAAACCTTAGATTGGTTTGTTATTGGATTTTGATATATATTCTTGATCCAATTAGATTTATCCACCCGTATCAAGATAGTCCTAAGGGTTAATTTTTTTTAATTCTAAGAATTTATACATGCTGCATGATAAAGGCCCTATATATTTTAACAGTTAACTAAAATACCACACATGTGATGACTGTTTCATCACTGCAGAATCTAGAGCTGTGCTGTCCAATATGATAGCCACTAACCAAATGTAGCTATTCAAATTTAAAATTTAGTTAAAACTAAACAAAGTTAAAAATTCAGTTTCTCAGTCACAGTAGTCTTGTTTGAAGTGCTCTATAGCTGCATATGGTAGTGTATTGGGCAGCATATATATAGAACATTCCCATCGTGTTGAGGGTTCTACTGGACAGCACTGATCTAGGGACTGATCTAGGGCGACCAACAAAGATATCCCAATTATAGCAGAGTTAATTAATGTCTGCAGGGTAAGCCACGTGGTGTTGCATTTATCTCCATTATCTCTGTAAATCAGAAAGAAATGTGTTTATCCTGCATGACAATGGAGTCCTCCATAGTCAATTACTTGATATGAGCTTCAAGATTCTGAAATTCCATGTCACTTTTTTTTTTTGCCTGCTGTTTTCCTACCCTTTTTCCAATTAACTCTTTGTTTCTCACATATTTCTTTAGAATGGCGGCACACTGTCTGGCAAGGGGTAAGGAGAGAAAAGAAAAAGGATTAGAGGGTACACTGATGTCTAAGCAATAAAACCCTGGTGTTCTGGGTTTAGACGTTCTCACATTGTAAGAAGTTCTAAAGTTTCACTTTAGAAAAAGAAGGAGGCTTTAAAGGGTTGATTTCTGCTTTTTCTGGCAAACCTTAACTTCCTGGTTCAAAGAAAAGACATGTATAAATGAGGCCCACAAGGCTTCTTTGACATCAAATCACTCTTACAGCACAACATTTTGATGAGTTAAGTGTAAATGAACCAGAAACATATGGATTAAATTTCCCCCATGATAGTAAGAGGTTAGAAAAATGGAAGGGGAAACGTGCCTGGGAAAATGCATTTGGGGGCTTTCTGGGCCCTCAGTGCTTAAAACTCAGAGTGTACCGTTTTGCTGGAAGCAAAATGTAACATGGAAGCATTCACCTCAGCTCTGTCCCTTATGCAAATCTTCCAGGGGAAATTGGAACAGACATTTGGGTTTCTCTTATAGTGGATAGACTATAATCTAGATTGAGAGAGAGCTGTGGTCATATCTGGCACAATGGTGAATCAAAGGGAGTGTGTGTGTGTGTGTGTGTGTGTGTGTGTGTAGGGGTACTCCCTTCCCTGTGATACTGAGCAGAGCCAGCTGATCAGGCGGGGTGGTCCTGGCTCATCCATGGCTATTAGAAGAAACAACATTTTATTCAAGGCAGACCTTTTGCATATGAATATACCAACAGAATCGAATCTGCCTTTTTGGGAGCCACTGAAAGATTTTAAATGGAGGAAGATATACAATCAGATCACTCTGGCAGCCAGCCATGTGCAGGGTGGATGCAGAGGAGAAAAGATGTAGGTGAAGGAGAACAAGTCAGAAGTAGGTGAGAGATGATGAGATCCAGAAGTCAAAGAACAATGTAAATACTTATAAAAAAAAAAAAAGAATGTTAGGGCTTGGTGATCCACTTGATAAGGAAGATGAAGTGACGTAATTAGGTAGGAGTTAAGTAATTTGTCCCAAGTGACATAACTTTTTTCATATCCAGCTCTTTTTACCCCAAAGTTTATGACAAACATAAACCATTCAACCAAGGGTATTCATTCAGTCAGTCACTGATAAGTATTTATTGAGAACATACCCTGTGTAAGACACTATGTTAGATGCTTGAGATGATGGAGCTAAGTTTGGAGATAATTATTTCGGTAGCAGGGAAATTAGCTCACTAGTATCTTACGATATTGTCCTCTAAAATCACTCCTGGAGACAGACCAGATCACCAGAGAAACCTAAATCACTAATACTCCAGCTAGTTTCCTTTAGAACAGTTGCGATTATACTTTGGTGTAAAGGTTTTGAATATGTTTGAGTTAAGGGAGAGATGCCTGCTTTCTCTAAATCAGTTTATCTGTCTGTAATGAGCCCTTGGCCAGTCTCACTTGGCAGGCAGCAATATGCTGTGTTAGAGAAAATTGTCACTGTTAATACTTATGGGCCCTTATAAATCACTACCTCTATGCAGGGTTTTAGACACCCAAGATGCACCAATTAGGCCATTTCCCCAAAGAAGCAAACCATTTCTTCAAAAGGACAATATATCCCCTTATATTATCAATGAAAGTGATAGCCTTTCTGTCTATGGCTGGCCTTGGTCAAGACAAAAAATGCATCTCTGTTTTATTTTCACTTCAAAACTATATGGATCAATGAGTTCCCCCTTGATGAATTCTTGTTTAACAGAAGGGACAAAAGAGGGAAATGGTAGGAGCACTTCCCGGAATTTATTGCACTCACCCATATACTCTCACAGTAAAAAAGTGGTAGAACTGATTTAGATGAGGTCTATCCACCTCCTAAACCATGTTCTTTCCTTACCACCACCAGTTACAGAGTTGAGGGTAAGTAAATCTATTGTACCAAGTTAATCATCTTTCCTCCAAATTATTTCTACTAAGAGGTGCCACAGAGATAAGGGATGGGGAGAGGACACACTGTAGGCCAAGGAGTAAGAAACCAAAATTTGTCACCTCCCCAGAAAGCTACAGACCCCTACCCTTCACTATAGTGTTTCTAACACAGGTTAACCTTAGATGTGAAAGACATGTTGGTCACCAAATACACAGTATATTGACAGAAATACATGATGACGTGGGGATGCATGTATTCTTGACTGGGATTTACCATATTTGCTGTGTTTTGTGAAAGATTATTACTTTCATATTGTCAACTATTAATTGCTGAGTTCAGTTATGTTAATTTCATGTTTACCTATATGCCTTCTATGAGAAGAATAAACTTTTGTTTACACACACAAAAGGAATGCTAGTGAACATTAAGTATTTATTTTAATTAAGATTTGATATTTTTCCTCTCTTCTAAAACTTCCAAGGGCCATACATTGTTTTTGGAAAAAAAGTTCAAGCCCCTTAGAGTGGCATGGCTCCTCATAAATGGCCTATATAATAGAAAGTAGACTCTAGTGGTTAAGAGCAAGATCTAGAAAGTATGAGTTTGAGTCTGAGCTCAGCCAGTTCCCTACTGTATAAACTTGGCAAGTCACTTTCTGCATCTCAGGTTCTTCATCTTGACAATAAGAAAAGTAATAATGCTACCACTATGGTTGTTTTGTTTGAAGATTAAATTATTATACTTAAGGTCTTGGAGCAGCATCTGACATATAGTTAATACTCAATAAGTATCAACTATTACTCTTTTTTTCTCCTATATTAACTCCAAGCTATTTTACCTAGTATCCTGGTGTAAGCTCAAACTTATTGAGTTAATGCTAGTCATTTCTAGAAATCGCCATTTCTTTTTGAAACATGTGAATTATTTTTAAACTCAGGAAAAGTATAGACTTTTTTCAAGGAAAGACTTTATTTGATTAATTCTTCATGTCTATAATAGAAATGTTCTTGTATTTTTGGAACTTTCTATATTTTCTATACTTTTAACTTCCTTTTGGAATATAATAAGTTTTTCTAATACTGCTCTTTGCTCCACTATTATTATTTCTATCATAACACTGTTGCTGCCATCATTTCTTGGGCACTTACTATGTCAGGCACTGTACCAAGTGCTTTGTATGCATTGTCTACTTTAAGCCTTATATGTCTATATAAAGAAAACTTTAAGAGTATTTATTCATTCACTTAACTCATACTTATTCAGGGATTTCTTCTTTTTTTAATGGTTTGGTTTTTTTCCAAATTTTTATTTAAATTCTAGTTAGTTAACATACAGTGTAATATTGGTTTTAGGAGTAGAATTTCGTGATTCATCACTTACAACTCCCAGTGTTCATCATAATAAATGCCCTCCTTGATACCCATCACTCATTTAGCCAATCCCCCACCCATTTTGTCCATCTCCCCTCCCCCCATCAACCCTCAGTTTGTTCTCTATCTATATTTAAGAGCCTCTTAAAGCTTAATTTTTTCTCTTTTTCTTTTTCCTTCCCCTATGTTCATTTGTTTTGTTTCTTAAATTCCTCATGTGAGTGAAATCATACAGTATTTGTCTTACTCTGATTTATTTTGCTTAGCATCATATACTCCAGCTCCATCCACATCACTGCAAGGGGCAAGATTTCACGTTAACATTCTAGGCACTGAGAATGCTGTGTTCAGTTTAAAAAAAAAAATGCCTGCCTTCATGAAACTTCCATTCTGGTGGTAACTTCTGATGCCTCATTTTAAGAAGGTATCTTTTTCCTATACAGTTCAGAGTGAGCAACCAGAACCAAAGTAATTGGATTCTAAACCCCATGCAGAGTCCCTTTTTCAGGATGCCATTGAGAGTTTTTGGTTTTCCTCTAGTTTCTATTTCCTCCTTTTCCCTTCCGAACATCCTCCATTTCCTGTTCAGAGATCTCTGGAATTCTGAGGAAGTTGATTCTATCTTAGCTCCAGTGATTAAGGTCTAGAATAAGGGAAACAGTCCATACTTTCAGCCCTGCAGAGTACAGAGATTGGCTCAGGGCTGAGGAGGTGATCTAAGCTGGTCAAAGCAGAATTAATTCTCATATCTTTCCTTTACAGGCAGGGATAAAATTACTCTTTTTGTGGACAGCATGTGTGTACATGAAGCCTGAAACGGCTTTAGCCCTTTTTGCCTCCCTGAGGGAACCCAGGGTGAGAATGAAATCAACTCATCAAGGAAATCAGAGCCAAGAGAATTTTAGAGAAAAGATTGGAGTCCCAGTGACACCATGAGCCTCTAGCTCAAACGATGCCTGAAGCTGTCATATATCACAATCTCTAAGATTCACGAGGCAAGAAATTCTCTTTTATTTTTTAGTCAGTTTGATTTTGGTCATACGTGTTTTTACTGTTGTTTTGTTTGATTTGTAACTGAAAGCATCTTAAATGATAGACAAAGCAAAGGTCAGTGCCAGTTCTTCTCCCTAGCCATCCTCCTCACTTTCATCTCCTCATCATCTTTACTTATCCTTCTTTTACTCTTCCTTTTTATCTTCTCTTTCCTAATTCCCTGCTGTTTCACCCTCCCAAAATTCATATGGCTCCTATCAACACTACTGGTAGAAACATTAACAGACATAATAATGAACTCCTGAAATATTTATTTCATAGCAAAATATGTTAGGACTGGAAGGGACTTTGAGAGATAATGTGTTCCAGCCCCTTCCTTCAGGCAGATAAGTTATTATTATTCTCAGGAGGCAAATGAAGTCCAGAAATACTAACTGACTTGCTCAAGCTAGTTAATGTCAGACAGGGGAATAAACCCCAAATCAAAGGATCAGAGAATCCCAGCACTCAGTAGCTATAAGGATTTTAGAGATCGTCTGGATCCAACTCATTTATTTTTTAACTGGGGAAACTGAGTATTGGTGAGCATTGGTGACATGCCCAAGGTCACATTGCTAATCTATGGCAGACCTAGGACAAACACATAAACTTTCTGAATTTCTCTCTAGTACTATTTCTACTAAGTTAAACTGCTTCTGCCTTTTTAATTTATTTTTTAAAGTGTTAGGTAATTATTGAAATTAATACACCAATGCTTGAGGTTCAATTCCCATTCCAAATGGCTTGTTAAATCCTCTATATTGCCTTGATCTCTGTCGGAGATTCATTACACTGGACTCTAGGACTCAGAAACAACTTTAACCATAAACTATAAATACTTTCTTCCTCTTTGTTGAAATCAGTGGCTTTACACATAAAGTATCACTAACTAATTTTTTTTTAAAGATTTTATTTATTTATTTGACACACAGAGAGAGATCACAAATAGGCAGAGAGGCAGTCAGAGAGACAGGGAGAGGAGGAAGCAGGCTCCCTGCTGAGCAGAGAGCCCAATGTGGGCCTTGATCCCAGGTCGCTGAGATCATGACCTGAGCCGAAAGCAGAGCCTTTAACCCACTGAGCCACCCAGGCACCCTAACTAATTTTTAATACCTATTTTCTTCCTCTCAGTGTTAACCCTCTAGCATTCATGGTGGGAGGGGGATTAGACACTAAAAGCTTGCTTCTCCGTCACTGCAGTTACGTGGGGCAATCTGGATTTTTATTATAAAAGTACTTCTCTATGAACAACTACTTGGATGAGATTGTTTCTGGATTTTAAAGCTAAAAGAAACGGAGGCAGGGTTTTAATAAATGTAATGACAGGAAATTTCCCATGCTGCTCAACCAAACAAGTATTGTTTTTCAGTCCAGGGAAATAGGGCTGGTACCACCAATTTGAGTATCCCTTGAAGTGTTTACTTTTTTTTTTCCCCCTAGATTCAAACCTAACACTCTTCTCTCCACTCTTTTAGCTGAGACTAATATAGCCAGAGGTCAAAAAGTCATCCAGGGTGGTAGATGGAATCCTTCCCTCAGGAGTCTTCCTAATGTTTTTCACACTTGACAGTGTTTCCTAAGGAAACAAATTTTAACAGCTACAATTGTATCAGCCAGTATTTTTNTTCATGGTGGGAGGGGGATTAGACACTAAAAGCTTGCTTCTCCGTCACTGCAGTTACGTGGGGCAATCTGGATTTTTATTATAAAAGTACTTCTCTATGAACAACTACTTGGATGAGATTGTTTCTGGATTTTAAAGCTAAAAGAAACGGAGGCAGGGTTTTAATAAATGTAATGACAGGAAATTTCCCATGCTGCTCAACCAAACAAGTATTGTTTTTCAGTCCAGGGAAATAGGGCTGGTAACACCAATTTGAGTATCCCTTGAAGTGTTTACTTTTTTTTTTTTCCCCTAGATTCAAACCTAACACTCTTCTCTCCACTCTTTTAGCTGAGACTAATAGAGCCAGAGGTCAAAAACTCATCCAGGGTGGTAGATGGAATCCTTCCCTCAGGAGTCTTCCTAATGTTTTTCACACTTGACAGTGTTTCCTAAGGAAACAAGTTTTAACAGCTACAATTGTATCAGCCAGTATTTTTATATTTAAAACAACTCCAGAAGGTTTTTTTTTTTTTCTGAGTTCTTCCCCCACTCCCATCCCCCCATGCATTATTCATGCTGCTTGTAAGACATGGGTCACTCAGAGATTCCACTTTGTGTCCTTATTGTACTTATTCACTATTCAGGNGTTTTAACAGCTACAATTGTATCAGCCAGTATTTTTTTTTTAAAGATTTTATTTTTATTTATTTCACAGAGGGAGAGAGATCACAAGGAGGCAGAGAGGCAGGCANCTCTCCACTCTTTTAGCTGAGACTAATAGAGCCAGAGGTCAAAAAGTCATCCAGGGTGGTAGATGGAATCCTTCCCTCAGGAGTCTTCCTAATGTTTTTCACACTTGACAGTGTTTCCTAAGGAAACAAATTTTAACAGCTACAATTGTATCAGCCAGTATTTTTATATTTAAAACAACTCCAGAAGGTTTTTTTTTTTCTGAGTTCTTCCCCCACTCCCATTCCCCCATGCATTATTCATGCTGCTTATAAGACATGGGTCACTCAGAGATTCCACTTTGTGTCCTTATTGTACTTATTCACTATTCAGGCTAAATGGGAAACTTAATATTGCAGAAAAGAGTGAGAGTTCTAGAAGGTTTAACATTCATAAATAGAAACTCCAGTCCCAAAGAAATACATATATTACCAGTGTTCAAATTCTTTGCTCAAAGAAATGGCCACATCTAATTACAAGCAGAGCTAGAAAAAAAACAAAAAGAGAGACACGGTATGTGTGGAGAGTCCTACAGACCCTTGCAACAACATTTAAATTACATTATCTTTTGAAAAAGTGAGTTAACTGAGGAAGGAGGAGGAGGAGGAAGTTGAGAAGGACAAAGAGGAAGGGCATGAGGTCTAATGAACTTTAATAATTTACTTATGGGCCTTAAATGTTGGTGTTTTCTCTATCTTGGTACTAGAACACAGACTTAGTTTATTCCTTGGGAGAGGGAAAAGGGCTGGGAACACACAGGGTAAGTTCCAAACATCATTAAGTAGCTAGTAAGGATCTTTATGACTGGGTCCTGCTTGTCTCTTTTTTCTATTCTTTGCTACACTCCTTCCAAATAAAAATTATTATTTTTTAAGATTTTATTTATTTATTTGACAGAGACACAGTGAGAGAGTGAACACAAGCAGGGGGAGTGGGAAAGGGAGAAGCAGGCTTCCTTCTGAGCAGGGAGCCCGATGTGGGGCTGGATCCCAGGACCCTGGGATCATGACCTGAGCCAAAGGCAGACACCCAACCACTGAGCCACCCAGGTGCCCCCAAATAAAAATTCTTGAGTGAGTTCTTCTTTATTATTCTTGCATATTTTCATTAACAGTTTTTTAAATAAGCTTAGTTAACATTTTCTACATCAACCGAATGATTATATTAAAATCAGCCCATAAGGGGCAACTATAGGGTAGCTCACTTAAGCCTCTGCCTTCAGCTAAGGTCATGATCTTGGGGTCCTTGGGCTTGAATCTGCTTGAGCCTCATCTCAAGTGTTAGGCTTCTTGTTCAGCGGTGAGTCTGCTTCTCCCTCTCCTTCTGCTCTTCCACCCTGCTTGTGCTCTCTCTCTCTCTCTCTTTCAATTAATAAATACAATTAAAAAATAAAATCAGCCCACCAGTTCTACAGCTAAAGTTGTCCTGCCTAATCTAATGCTTTCTTGTTTCATAAAGCTACAACTAATAAAACACTTTAGACCTTTCTAGATTATTTTTAATCTATTAAACATACTTTTTTGGGGATATTATTGTGAAGTAGAATGGGCCTAAAGTTTATGGATAAAACCCGATACCTTTCCATCGTCGGTAAAGGTGACAATTTAAAAAAGGTTTTCACTGGCTCTCTCTTGCCCTAACGTAGACCTTTTAATCTTTGGATGTCTGTTTAAAATTAAAAACAGCTGTGCAAAAATCATAGCCTTTAGTGACAAATGATCTTATGTCAGTGAGTTACTTTCTTTAGGTGATGCGTGGCTTTCTTGTCCATGGATTACTGTTGGTGTCCCAATTTCCAGGTAGAATTACTGCTTTGATTTTACCTGAGCTTTAATACTGAAAATTTATTCCTGAGTTCAGTTCTTAGTTTTAAAAACTAGAAGCCATTTGATATAGAGTCATGGATTGGAAGCAACCCTGTCACTTACCTCTTTCAATGTCTCATTCATGCAGAAACAACCTTTCTAGTATGAGAGAAAATAACCAGCCTCTTTAAAACTCTTAAAATAACAGAGAACTTACTACATCAAACTTACAGTCCATTCTTTTTAGGAGGGACTAAGGTAGGCGCAGAAGAGTCGATCATAATGTTGAGATGTTAATGTCATAATACTTATATTTAAACAAATCCATGCTCGTGTGCCTCCATGCATTGATCTTACTCCTTTTTGTAGATATAGAACAAGTCTGAGGCCCCCTTTTTTATATTTAGTCTTCATATATTTGAAGTTAGCGGCTACAGCTCCTAAGATTTTTATTTTCTAAAGCTTATGTCAGATGTTCTTCAGATGAGATGGATCACAGTTTTTATTGTTCTCCTTTGGACACAGTCATTTGTCACTGTCACTCTTTAGGGCATAGTGCTATAAGTGTGAATATTCTTTTATTGGGATCTCACAAGATATGCTACATGATGTTACTCCCCGTCACGTTTGGAGTAAATGTGCCATAGAGAAGCTGAGTAAATTTACCTTAGGTAAATTTTTGTGACCAATCAGGAAATAAGAGACTGTCTCAATTGTTTTAAAAGTTGGTGTGAATGTAGCATCATTTTGTGTATAGTACACAAATGGAATATAGATGATAAGAATCATATATCCAAGTCTTATAAAGACAGGACCATTTTTAAAACAGAATATTAACTCCAGTAGTCAAATGACACTGCTAGTAACTCAACAGGCCATTCAAAAGCAGACATCAATTCACTTTTATGTTGAAGCTCTCTGACCCTGATATAACTAAGTTCCTCTTCTGGTTCTACTCTTCATGATATATTCCCTTTTCTTCTACCAGAATTAACTAAACAACCATCGCCTTATAGCTACACTTCATGTCCCCAGAGGAATCTCTTCGGTATATGAAGTCATCATTCTCTATTATACAGAGGTTTTTTGTTTTGTTTTGTTTTGTTTTGTTTTAAGATCTTATTTATTTAGGGCGCCTGGGTGGCTCAGTGGGTTAAAGCCTCTGCTTTCGGCTCAGGTCATGATCTCAGTGTCCTGGGATCGAGGCCCGCATCGGGCTCTCTGCTCGGCAGGGAGCCTGCTTCCTCCTCTCCCTGTCTCTCTGCCTGCCTCTCTGCCTACTTGTAATCTCTCTTTCTGTGTCAAATAAATAAATAAGATCTTTAAAAAAAAGATCTTATTTATTTATTTGACAGAGAGAGAGACACAGTGAGAGAGGGAACACAGGCAGGGGGAGTAGGAGAGGGAGAAGCAGGTTTCCTGTTGAGCAGGGAGCCAGATGCGGAGCTCGATCCCAGGACCCTGGGATCATGGTCTGAGCTGAAGGTAGACGCTTAATGACGGAGCCACCCAGGCACCTAGACAGAGCTTTTGTATCAGTGTATATTATAGGCTATAGTTCAGGCTACCATTTGTCTTTCTTTAGGTTAGATGGCCACCCGTGGGCCAATCAGGCCTGGTCCAGAAAGAGTTGGTTGTCACCTTATCAAGAGCACCAGGCACTGTGACATGGAGAGCTTTAGGGTTTCCTTTTTGGGATCAAAGGAAAATGAGAAAAAAAAGAACCCAACTATACACCTAGATTAACTCATTGACTATATGTGAGAATAAGACAACTCATCAGGATCTTTTCTAAGTCTTATAATTCAGAAAACTGATACTGGTCAGTAATGGGCTATCAATGAGAAAACCTCTGGATAAAAGAAGAGCAGGTGGAATCATTGCCTGGTACATGAAAAACTTCATGAAGGCAGGGACAGTAATACTTTAAAAAAAAAAAGCCTAATACTTAGCACACAGTAGGTCTCAGTAAATATGGACTAGTAAAAATTCCTTAAATGAACAACCAAGGGACATCTCAGGATTGCTTTATATAGAGTCTGAGAACAGCAATATAGGCATAGGCCAAGTAGGAAGCAGGAGATAAAATTCTATGGTGACAGATTACTAAGTCAACATACCATCATTTTGATTACATAATTATTACCTATTTTATAAGAGAGAACATTCAGATAATTCAGTTACCTCAAGCATAGTCTTAAGGATATTATTTCATCTTAAGATTAAGCTTACTCTGTATTATTAAAAGTAGAATTTGAGACAATAGAGTAACATAAATCTACTTTCCCCTTAAATTAGAAGTTTCTAATCATCAAGTTTTTCAAAGCTGAAATCAGCATTTTAAGAGAAATACTTTGATTTTCACATGGGATATCCCATCTGACATGCATGTTATGAAGTGAATCCCACCATCAAATGCCTTGTAAAGTCTTTCCTGAGTTTTAGCGATTGAGTTTATCCTATCTATATTTTTATGGTTTCTGTCTATATTGACAATGGCAAATACCTGACTCAAATACTATCAATCCCTCTCCCATGCTCATGGCAGACATCGACAATCACTATAGCCACTGCCAGTAGAGTGGCCACTGTAGATGAAAATGCTTTGATGATGACCTTAGACTTAGCTTATATTTGATTCTGTATTCTCATTGTCCTAAATTGAGGATTTGGCAGCAATGTGGTAGAGTAGTTTTTTTAGGTTGCTGTAGTTTCCAATACCTCTACTTCTAGCTTTTCCTGAGTACAACTCAAATTAACATTTACCATGAAGTCATCAGTCATGGTCAGTTTCCAAATTCATTTATTTTGCTTTTCAACCTGTTTTTTCCCTATCTACATGGGGAGTATATCTTTTTGTTTCCCCTTTCAGGATTAATTTAGTACTTTCCTGAGGTAAATTAAAATTCATGTCTGGGGCACCTGGGTAGCTCAGTCATAATCTTGGCTTAGGTCATAATCTTGGGGTCCTGGGATGGAGCCCTACATCAGGCTCCTTGCTCAGCAGGAAGCCTGCCTCTCCCTTTGCCCCTGCCCTCTGTGTTCTCGCTCTCTCAAAGAAATAAACAAAATATTTAAAAAGTAAATAAAATTCATGTCCAAACCTCTGAAACTCAGATTTATTTCTCAGATTATATAGTTTTTCGTAGAGTAGTAATCTAATTAGTATAGTTAAAAATCTCATTTAGTCCAAGTACTAAAGCAGTGATTCTGTCCAGAGACCATGTGAACAGGGAAAAATATTCAGTGGACCTACCAGGAAATGCATTCTGAGTCGATTGATCATCAGTAAAGAAGAGATGTACCTGTGTAAAAGGTGCCTACTCATCAGAGAACTTGTGATTCCTGACCTGATGCTCCCTATTGATTACACACATGCACACCTGCTATTTATCCCCATCTGCATGTTTCATAGGAATTTGCAATCCCACATGACCAATATGAAGTTCATCACCTTCCCCTCTTTAAACTGTCTCATCACCCTGAATTTTCTATTATTCACTAACTCATCAAATGTTTACTGAACATCCATACATGCTAGGAACTGTAGAGAATGCTGTAAATAGTGAGGGATGAACAGATATAGTTCCAGCTGTCATGAAGTTTAGGCTGTAATAGACTAGACCTAGCAAAAGCAATTAATTATGTAAGTTATTGGTCACCAAAGTTAGAAACTGAGAATCATGCACAAGTCTTTTTCCTAATCCTAACATTTAATAGATCATTGTATTCCCCGGATTATATTGTCTAAATCTCCTTTGAATTAGAATCTTCCTATGAATTCCTACTTTCACTGCCCATGTTTTCTCTCTCATCTCTCATTCTGCACCAATAAAACAACCACTGTTGTATTCTCCTTCAAACACATTTCTCACATGATCATCACCAAATAATTTTTCTAAGGTTCAAAACCCAGTTGTTAAAAAGCTGTATTTTCAGAATATAGTTTCCAAGATCCTTTACCCAGTCTAGAAAACCCTGCAAGATTTCCTAATATACCTACTCCTATACCTATCATTCTTTACTCTCTCTAGTTATGTTCTCACAACATTCTCTACACATTTTTTAAATTTAAATTCTGTTAATTAACATATAGTGTATTATTTCAGAGATACAGTTCAGTGATTCATCAGTCTTATATACAACCCACTGCTCATTACATCATGTGTCCTCAATGTCCCTCACCCAATTATCACATCTCCCCACCCCTCCAGTAACACTCAGTTTGTTTCCTATGGTAAGAATCTCTTATGATTTGCCTCCCTCTTTAATTTTGTCTTACTATCCTATTTTATTTCTTAAATTCCACATATGAATGAGATTATATAATTGTCTTTCTCTGACCTACTTCACTTAGCATAATACCCTCTAGTTCCACCACATCTTTGCAAAAGGTAAGATTTCATTTTTTGATGGCTGAGTAATATTCCACTGTGATTGTATGTATACATATATATATTTCGTGTGTGTGTGTGTATATATATATATATATGTATATGTATATGTATATGTATACATATATATATACATACACACCACATCTTTATCCATTCATCTGTCGATGGACATCTGGGCTCTTTCCATGGTTTGGCTATTGTGGACATTGCTGCTATAAACATTGGGGTGCACGTACCCCTTCAGATCACTGCATTTGTATCTTTAAGTTAAATATCCAGTAGTACAGCTGCTGGATCATAGGATAGCTCTGTTTTCAAATTCTTGAGGAACCTCCATACTGTTCTCCAGAGTGGCTGCACCAGCTTGCAGTCTGACCAACAGTGTAGGAGGGTTCCCCTTTCTCTGCATCCTTGCCAACATCTGTCATTTCCTAACTTGCTAATTTTAGTCATTCCAACCAGTGTGAGGTGGTATCTCATTGTGGTTTTGATTTGTATTTCCCTGATGCTGAGTGATGTTGAGCACTTTTTCGTGCCACATTCACATATTATATGCCACTGTGATTTTGCTCAGAGTATCCTCTCTGCCTGAAATGCCTTTTCTGTTTGGCTTCTCCACCTCTTTTTTTTTCTTTTCCTTTTCAG
This sequence comes from Ailurus styani, assembly GCA_002007465.1. Classification (NCBI taxonomy): domain Eukaryota; kingdom Metazoa; phylum Chordata; class Mammalia; order Carnivora; family Ailuridae; genus Ailurus; species Ailurus styani. The sequence goes on from LNAC01000120.1 coordinate 2,465,983, forward strand.
AGAGAGAAGTGGGAGAGGAAGAGATGGAGAGAGAGAGAGAGAGAGAGAGAATCTTAAGCAGTTTCCATGCCCAGTGCAGAGCCTGCTACAGGGCTTTATCTCATGACCCTAAAATCATGACCTGAGCCAAAATCAAGAGTCAGATGCTTAGCTGAATGAGCCACCCAGGCACCCCTGGCTTCTTCAAGCTTAACTATCTTCAAAGACTAAAGGCTTAGTTCTGAAATCTTTTCCAACCCTCTAAGAGTTGAATCAGAAATTACATTATACTAACAAAATACCTGGCCACATCTCAATTGTTGGACTCACCTCTTTGTATTATAATTGTTTATAAATCTGACACTCTGACAGGACTTTGGGATCCTTCAAGGCAAGGATTCTATCTTCATCATCCTTGGGGCCTCAGAGCCCATTTTATAGTTTAACAGAGTACATACCCTAAAATACTTGTTTAATGTATGGATGAATGAGTAGTCTACAAACAAGACATCCACATTTGGGGGATAAAGTCTTTCTTGGTCAAAATCTACCCATTTTTTATTATATATGTCCTGCTAAACCATTTAACTTACATACATAATGAATCAAGACTTGATAGCTAGATTGTATCTAATTCAAATAATAGTAGCTATGCAGGCAGGGCTGCTTTTTGGTTAATGCAAATGCTATCTGGCTAAACAATCTTAGTTGATGTTATAAAAGAACAAAAAACACTTTTACAGCTGTTTTGACATACCATCAAAGCTGCAGGCCATCCCACATGTTACACAGGATGATTTGATCCATCCCACACATTGCTTTAAGTCCCAACTCCACCCTGCTTTGAATGTCTTCACCAACCAATCCCAGTTGCTCTCCACCCCTGAGTTGATCTTAAGATCTATTTTGCCACTTGAACATATACTATTTTGATATGTATATGTAAGTTAACCTATTACAGATGGAATAGACCAAGTAAGAAGATCAGAGATAGCTGTTAGAGTGTCTGCTTTATTCCAGGTTCCTCACATGGATTACTTCCAATTTTCCCAACAACACAAAAAAGTGGGCTCATGTTAAATCCCTTTTTATAGATAATGAATACAAGAGTTACCCAAGTGAAATAAATTTCTTAGTAATCTACAAATCATAGCAGTGGTGCTGGGATTCGAACACAAAAGTATCTGATTACAAAGTTCCCATCTTTGCCCATTACATTTTGTGTATATGGTTTAGTTTCCTCTTTTATAACCCAGATGTACAGCAGAGGTGTTGGGACAAGGTAATAAAGCTGAGCAGATTATTGAAGGCTACAGGAAATTTGATGAGTGTGAATGAAAGGAAACAATAAGAATTATTCTAAGGAGAGAATCTACTATCAAGTCAGTCACTATATGCAGGAGACTATGTATATTTTAGTGTATATATTATCTAATGAATCTTAATGAACTTGAACTGTGTTATCTCCCTTTTCTAGATGAGGAAAGTACCTTGATTGAAATAAAATAGATAATATTATATGAGGAACTTAGATTTGTACCTAAGTTAGTTGGACCCAAATTCCATGTGGTTCATCACTTACGACCCTCAGTAAACATTCTATACAGGTAGCCATATAGATTGTTGTTGACAAAATGGCCGTGAACACAAATGGCTGTGCTACCTCATTTCTTTTCCTAAAAGTCACTCTACAACCCACCTAATTGCCTTTGGGTCTCTCCACCTTTAAGTATGCCTTTAGATGATTGATCTTTAGGCTAATAAGTAGTGTTTTAAAGACAAACTTTAAAAACTATGCAAAAAACTCAATATACTGTCCCCTAGTATCCACTCATCTTTAACTTTGAGATGTAAATATATTTCCATTTTCCTAAGTAAGCATCAAAATGATTGAAATGGTTAGAAACAACGTCTTTGCTTAAAGAAAAAAATAATTTTTCTTTTTTATTTTAATTAGCACCATGATCAGAATTTCACATGGACTTCCATAACCTTTTAAGTGCTATGTGTTTTTTAAATTATTGAGGTATAATTGATGATGTTATAATAGTTTTAGGTATATAACACATTGATTCAATAATTCTACATTACCCAATACACAGTCACCATATAAAATTATTATATTATCAAATATACTGTACTTTTCATCTCTACAATTTATTTTATAACTGGAAGTTTGTAACTCTTAATCCCTGTCATCCATTTTGCCCATTCCTTCTGCTCTCTGGCAATTACCAGGTCTGTGTATTTGAGTCTGTTTGCTTTTTGTTTACTTCGTTTTGTTTTCATGTTGTACACATAAGTGAAATCATATGGTATTTATCTCTCTCTGATTTATTTCATTTAGCATAATATTCTTCAGGGTCCATCTATGTTGTCACAAATGGCAAGATCTCATTCACATTGTATTGCATGTGTATCTATCTACCTATCTATCTATAGGTACATACATACAGTATGGTTATATGTATATATCTATCTAGTTCTTTATCCATCTGTTGATGGATACTTGGATTGCTTCCATATCTTGGCTATTGTAAATAATTATACAAAACATAGGGCTGAATATATCTTTTCAAAATAGTGATTCTTGTTTTGAGCCAAAACCCAGGACTGAAATTAGTGGATATTATGGTATTTCTATTTTTAATTTTTTGAGAAACCTCCATACTATTTTCTACAATGGTTGCCAAGAAAAATTCATGAGGACTCCTTTTTTTTTTTTTTTTACTTCCTTACTAACACTTGTTCTTGTATTTCTTATACTAAACATTCTGACTAGGGTGTGGTGATATCTCATTGTGGTTTCAGTTTGCATTTCCTCAATGATTAGTGACATTGAACATTGTATATGTGTCTGCCACCTATATGCTTTTTTTGGAAAAGTGTCTTTTCAGGTCCGCTGCCATTTTAATCAGACTACTTGGGATTTTGTTTTTGTTTTTAGTATGGAAGACTCCTTATATTTTATTAAAGCTCCTTATATTTTGTTTGAAGCTTTTATTGGATATGTCAGTTGCAGATAACTTCTCCCATTCAGCACAATGCCTTCTGGTTTTGTTAATGACTTCCTTTGCTGGGCAAAAGAATTTGTTTTGATGTAGTCCCAATAATTTATTTTTTTGTTTCCCATGCCTGAGGAAACGCATCCATAAATATGTTGCCAAGGCTTATGTCTAAGAGATTACTGCCTATGTTCTCTTTCAGGAGTTTTATGGCGTCAGGTGTTACATATAGGTCTTTAATCCATTTTGAGTTTGTGTGTCTGATGTAAGAAAGTTGTCTAGTTTCATGTGCATGTAACTGTCCAGTTTTCCCAACACCATTTGTTGAAAAGACTTTCTAAATTGCATATTCATGTCTCCTTTATATGGATTAATTGACCATAAAGGTTTATTTCTAGGCTGTCTATCCTGTTCCATTGAAAATTGGTGTCTATTTTTGTGGCAGTAGCATAGTGTTTTAATCTCTTTTAAGATTTACTTATTTATTTATTTGACACAGAGAGAGAGATCTCAAGTAGGCAGAGAGGTAGGCAGAGGGAGAGGGGGAAGCAGGCTCCCTGCTGAGCAGGGAGTCTGATGTGGGGCTGGATCCCAGGACCCTGAGATCATGACCCGAGCTGAAGGTAGAGGCTTAACCCACTGAGTCACCCAGGCACCCCAGTGTTTTTATTTCTATAGCTTTGTCATACATCTTCAAATCTGGGAATGTGATACCTCCAGCTTTGTTGTTCTTTCTCAAAATTACTTTCACTAGGGTCTTTTGTGGTTCTACACAAATTTTAAGATTTGTTCTGATTCTGTAAAAGTGGTATTGGTATTTTGATAGGGATTGCATTGAATTTCTAAATAAATTTGGGTGGTATGGATATTTTAATATTGATTCTTCCAATCCATGAACATGTACATCTTTCCACTTGCATTTTCTTCAATTTTTTTTCATCAATGTCTCATAGTTTTCAGATGATAGGTCTTTCACGTCCTTGGATATATTTATTCTTCAGTACTTTTTTTATTGGTGTAGTTGTAAGTGGCATTATTTTTTTAAATTTTTATTTAAACTATTTCATTATTAATGTTATACAAATGAAACAAATTTCTGTATATTAATTTTCTATTCTGAAATTTTACTGAATTCATTTATTCTATAGTTTTTTGGTGGAGCCTTTAGGATTTTCTATATATAGTATGATGTCCTTTGCAACTAGTGACAGTTTTTCTTCTTTTTGACTGATTCCTGCAATGAGGCTTTGAGTACTGTGTTGAGTAAGAGTGGTAAAAGAGAACATCTTTGCTTTGTTCCTGATGTTAGAGGTAAATCTTCAGCTTGTCACCATTGAGTATGGTGCTAGATGTAGGACTGCCATATATGGCTTTATTATGTTGAGATGTGTTCCTTCTAAATCCATTTTATTAAGCATTTTTATCATGAATGAATATTGCATTTGTCAAATGCTTTTTATGCTTCTATTGAGTTAGTTATATGGTTTTTATCCTTTTTTTGTTGTTAATATAATGTATCACCATCAATTTGTGAATATGGAACCATCCTTAAATCCCTAGAATAAATCCCACTTGATCATGAATTTTTATAATATACTGGTGAGTTTAGTTTGCTAATATTTTTTTTTGCTAATATTTTGTTAAGAATTTTTTTCTGAGTATCTTTGTGTGGTTTTGGCATCAGAACAACACTGGCCTTATAGAATAAATTTGGAATTTTTTCTTCCATTATTGGGGAATAGTTTGAGAAGAATAGGGATTAACTCTTCTTTAAATGCTTGGTAGAATTAACTTGTGAAGACAACTGGTCTGGGCTTTTCTTTGTTGGTATCTTTTTGATTCAGTTTCTAGGAATTTATCAACTTCTTCTAGATTTTTCCAATTTGTTGACATGTAATTTGTTGTAATAGTCTCTTATAAGTCTTCATATTTCTGTAGCATCAGTTATTCCTCCCTTTATCTCTGATTTGAGTCCTCTCTAAAAGTCTGTCTAAAGTTTATCAATTCTGTTTATCTTTTCAAAGAACTAGCACTTGGTTTCATTGTTCTTTTCTATTTATTATCTCTATATCATTAATTTTCTCTCCAATTCTTTATTATTTCATTTCTCTATTAACTTTGGAGTTTGTTTTCTTTTTCTAGTTGACTTACATGTGTAGTTACACTTAGGTGTAAAGTTTGTCTAATTATTTGAAATTTTTCTTTTTTTCTTGTGATAGGTCTGTATCACTAGTCCGTATCACTATAAGCTTCCTTTTAGAACTGCTTTTGTTGGGTCCTGTAGATTATGATTCATTTTTTTTTAATTTTCTTTGGCTTCCATGTATTTTGATTTACTCTAATTTCTTGGTTGACTTGTTGGTTGTTTAGAATATGTCATTTAGCTTCCACATATTTGTTTTTTCCACTTTCTCGTGATTAATTTTTGTTTCCTACTATTGTGGTAGGAAAGGATGCTTGGATAGGATTTCAGTCTTCTTAAACTTATTGAGATTTGTTTCATGGCCTAACATGTGATCTATCCTGTTACATGTACACTGAAAAGATGTGTATTCTACTCATTTTTGATGGCATGTTCTATATATATCTGTTAGGACTCTCTGGTCTAATGTGTCATTCAAAGCCCCTGTTTCTTTATCAATTTTCTATTTGGGTGGTCCATCCACTGATGTAAGGAGGGTGTTAAATACCCCTACCTAAATAAGGATATTTAGGTATCCCTATGTTTGGTACATATTTACAATTGTTATATACTCTTGTTGGATTTATATACTCACTTTTCTGTTGTATCAGTTACTTCTCCTCCATCTCTGATTTGAGTCCTTTCTTTCTGTTTGAGTCTGGCTAAAGGTTTATCAACTTTGTTTATTCAAAAACCAATTCTTGGCTTCATCTTTTCTATTGGTTTGTTTTTGGTCTCAATTTCATTATTTTTCTCTCCAATCTTTATTATTTCATTCCTTTACTACTCTGGGGTTTATTTTCCTTTTTCTAGTTCATTTAGGTAGTAAATGCCCTTCTTTGTCTCTTGCTACAGTCTTTGTTAAAAAGCCAAGGTAGCAGTACAGACATTTTTTTTTCCCCACTTCGATTTTCCATCCTTTCACTTTCAGCCTCTCTGTCTTTAGGTCTAAAGTGAGTCTTTTGTGTGCAGCATATACATGGGTCTTTTATAATCCATTCTGTCATTCTAGGTCTTTTGATTGAAGCATTTAGTCCCTTTACTGTTAAAGTAAGTATTGGGCGCCTGGGTGGCTCAGTGGGTTAAAGCCTCTGCCTTCGGCTCAGGTCATGATCTCAGCGTCCTGGGATCGAGGCCCGCACCTGGCTCTCTGCTCAGCAGGGAGCCTGCTTCCTCCTCTCCCTGTCTCTCTGCCTGCCTCTCTGCCTACTTGTAATCTCTCTCTCTGTGTCAAATAAATAAATAAAATCTTAAAAAAAAAAAAAAAGTAAGTATTGATACATATTTACTTATGACATTTTGTTATTGCTTTCTGGCTGTTTTTGCTGTTTTCTGTTCCTCCTTCTCTTGTGGTTTGATGGCTTTCTTTAATGGTAGGCTTGTCTATTTTTTTCTTCAATTTTTTTTTAATTCCAGTTAACATATAGTGTAATACTGGTTTCAGGAGTTGAATTTAGTGATTCATCACTTACATATAACACCCTCTTTCTCTTTATTTTTTTGTGACTCTATCATAGGGTTTTGATTTGTGGTTACACGTTTGCAGTATCTTAAGTGTATGGCAGTCTACACTGAATTAGTGATCCCTTAAGTTCAAACATATTCTAACTGCATTAAATTTTTATTCCCCTCTCATTTTATGTAATCTCACATTTTACATCTTTTTATTTTTTGTATTTCTTTTTTTTTTAAAGATTTTATTTATTTATTTCACAGAGGGAGAGAGATCACAAGTAGGCTGAGAGGCAGACAGAGAGAGAGGAGGAAGCAGGCTCCCTGCTGAGCAGAGAGCCCGATGTGGGCCTCGATCCCAGGACCCTGAAATCATGACCTGAGCTGAAGGCAGAGGCTTTAGCACACTGAGCCACCCAGGTGCCCGTTTTTGTATTTCTTGATTTGATTTTAGTACTTTTGTGTTTTAACCTCAATTCTGTAATTGATCTACAACATTTACTATATGTTTTTATCACTGAAATTTTTTCCTTTAATAATTTTCTTTTAGTTATGGCCTCTAATTTTCACTTAAAGATGTCCCTTTATCAAAAACTAATAACATACTGTATGGTGACTAACATAATACAAAAAAAAAATAAAATTGAAAGAAAGAAAGGAAGAATTCCCTTTAACATTTCTTTTAAGACTGGTTTAATGGTGATGAGTCCTTTAACTTTTATCTGCAAAATGCTTTCTCTTTCAATTCTGAATGATAACCTTGCCAGGTAGGGTATTCTTGGTTGTAGGTGTGTTAGTTTCCCCAGAACTGTGAATATACTGTGCTACTTCATTCTGGCCTGAAAAACTTCTGCTAAAAAAAATCAGCTGATAACTTTATGTGGTGTAACTGTTTCCTTTTATCTTGCTGGTACTTAAAATGTTCTCTTTAGCCTAACTTACTGCCACTTTATTATTAGTCTTGATGTGGACCTTCTTAGAGTCTTGTTTGGGGCTATTTTCTGGACCTGGGTATCTGTTTCTTTTCCCATGTTAGGAAGTATTCAGCTGTTATTCCTTCAAATAAGTTTTCTGCCCCTCTTCTACTTCTGGGATCTCTGTAATGTAAATTTTATTATGCTTGATGTCTCAAAGTTCTTAACCTATTCTCATTTTTTATTCTTTGTGCTGCTAAGTTTAGTTTCTTTCCATTACCCCTTCTCCCAGATTGCTGATTCATTTTACAACCCCTAATCTGATGTGATTCCTTCTAGTGTATTTTTCATTTCAGTTATTGTATTCTTCAGCTCTCTCACTTTATTGAAGTTCCGAATTCATCTACTCTTTATTTAATTCTGATGAGGGTTTCTAGGATCATTATTTTAACTCTTTATCAGGCATATTATCTTTGTTTCATTTACTTTTATTGTGATTCATTTACTTTTACTGTGATTTTGTGTTTTTATTTCATTTGAGACATATTCCTTTCTCTTCATCTGCTTATGTATTAGGTAGGTGAGCTTGTCTCCACCCTCCCACTCTTTTTGATGTGGCCTTCTGTCTACACATAGCTGAGGATGATCTGTTCTGCATACTCAAGTCATTTTCAGAGTTGTAAAGATGTAGCAGTTATCTCAGTGTGTCTTTGGGATGAATAAGTGCAGGATTTTACATTCTGCCAACTTCCTGCTTTCAAGGTTATTCCATATATACTATTTATGTATTTATTTTACAAATGAGAAAACTGAAGCTTTGCTTAGTTATCATACCTTGCTGCTGGTATACAACTGATAATTCAGAGGGTTTGTTGTAGAAGTAATACAAACCCTTAGCCATGTTAATGAAGAAGAAACAGACTTTAATCAAACGACTTCTTAATAAATAGACATTTTAAAAGTCAGGATAATATCTAGCATGTAAAAGAATTTGGATATATGGACCAAGGAAAATGTAATAAATTGAAAATATTCTTTGATACAGCAAAATGAATGGAATACTACAATCCAGTTTAGCAAAAACATTTCATTCTAGCCATTGAGATTTGCCAAGTTGGTGTGGCAAGGCATTTGCCTCTGTAAAAATCAAATGAGACTTTATGTTAATACACTTTGTAACAAGTTGTATCCTAACAGAAATTTAAGAAATTATTAGAAAATGTATATGTGAACCTTAGTTAACCTGATGAGACCTTGAATTTTCCTTTTATGAAAGATTATATTTAGAAAAAGTATCTGACACTTAGAAAACAGGAATTGTGTAGTTAATATAAAGAAGTGTATTAAGTAATTGATTATGATAGGAATTTATGAACAATTTGGCAGTGAGCAGAGAATCTTACCAAAATTACCTAATGAATTATGCTTTTACTTTGGCAGATTAGTAAGAGGGTTAAAGGAAATCATTTTGATCATATATAATATATATATTATATATATCCATTTCTCTACCACTAGCTGACAGATAGATGTATAATATTTTCATATGAGGGTAGACTTCTAATATTATTAATAACAGAGATAGAGAAGTATCACAATAGATTTACTATTTTTGTTATTTTTAGTAATAACTGTGCAACAGAATTTTACAAATTATGGTCTTTTTTTTTAAAGATTTTATTTATTTATTTCACAGAGGGAGAGAGATCACAAGGAGGCAGAGAGGCAGGCAGAGAGAGAGAGAGGGGGAAGCAGGCTCCCCGCCGAGCAGGGAGCCCGATGCGGGCCTCGATCCCAGGACCCTGAGATCATGACCTGAGCCGAAAGCAGAGGCATTAACCCACTGAGCCACCCAGGTGCCCAAATTATGGTCTTAAGTGTAATTTCTTTTTGAGTAGTAATAGGTTTATCACATTGTTTTAATTCAAGTATATTCCCAAGCCAGCTGTAGAAGATGAGGAGAAAGATGGGATCATCAGAAACTATGGTCCTGAATCAGAGAATTTCTAGTTTTAGTTTCAGATTGACAATTACTAAGACCAGTTTTTTCCCCCTAGTTTGAGATATACAATGTTAAGATGTACAATACTAGCTTTTCTAAAATGTGTTCTCTACTTCAAGTCTACTTTCTCATAATTTAACATTTATACATTGCACACAGACACTATATATGGTACTATAAACTCTGCATAGACAAAGACTATATTTTGTTATTTCGTCTTGTTTTGTTTTGTTTTTTGCTTATTCATTCACTAAAGTTTTCTTTGTCCTCTGCATTAGGCAAAGTTTCAGATTTCAAATGATTTGGAATTTAGCAAGGGAGGCTTAAAAGTAAATAGACCTAATACAAAATGATCCATGCTCAGATCATAGCTGCATGGTAGAGAGGGTGTGTGGGAGAGAAAGTTAGTATGAAAATTGTGCTAAAAAAAGGATTTTCTGGGTGAGAGGACTAGTCCTTATAAATATTGGGAAGTGAAGTTTGAGTATTTCAGGAGAACCCACAAGATAGAATGCATATAAGAAAATGTGGCCAGAAATTAGACTGGAGAGTTAGCAGCTAGATCCTGAACTGATACAGATGTTTTATTAAGAGTTCGTGTCTTATCCTAGATGAGATAGACTAATTGAAAATATAAGTCAGAGACTGACAGACTGAGACTAAGTTTTACAATGATCTCTTCTATATCAGAGTGGAGGGCATATTGAAAAGATACAAAGAAAAGGAATGGGGTTTGTAGTAGAGACTAAAAAGGAGAGGAATAGAATCTCCAAATACTTACAATTAGAACTGATGTACCTTGAATGTGGTAGTAAGAGGGCGAATAATTCAATTTTTACTTTCTCAAGGTCTAAAATCATGCTTGACACATTGAAATCACTCAACAAGACATTCAAAGAATGAATGAGTAGAAAAGTAAATGAGGCCTAAACACCATTGTTACTATCTCATTATCACCAATACCATTGACTGGATGCTTATTAGGCACCATGCTCTTGTTAGGTTATTCAAATATATTAACAACAGAGTGGATACTTACAATAACCCTATGTAATGTGTTATATTATATTACCATTTTATAGATGAGAGAACTTAAGCTTGCTAAAGTTACTAAGGGGAGGTTTCATACCTTGGGCCTTAGAAGTGTAACTGGAAAATTTTTTATCTCCTATAATATTTTAGAAATATGGTCAACTAATCTTCAGCAAAGCAGGAAAGAGTATTCAATGGAAAAAAGACAAGTCTCTTCAATAAATGGTGCTGGGAAAATTGGAGAGCCACATGCTGAAGAATGAAACTGGACTATTCTCTTACAGCACACACAAAGATAAACTCAAAATAGACGAAAGACCTAAATATGAGACGGTAACCCATCAGAATCCTAGAGAACACAGACAGGAACCTCTTCGAACTCGGCCACAGCAACTTCTTGCAGGACACATCTCTAAAGGCAAAGGAAATAAAAGCAAAAATGAACTACTGGGACTTCATCAAGATAAAAATCTTCTGCTCAGCAAAGGAAACTATCAGTAAAACTAAAAGGCAACCTGTGAAATGGGAGAAGATATTTGCAAGTGATACTTCAGATAAAGGGCTGTTATCTAAATCTATAAAGAAGTTATCAATCTCAACACACACACACACCAAACAAATAATCCAGTCAAGAAATGGGCAGAAGACATGAACAGACACTTCTCTAAAGAAGACATACCAATGGCCAACAGACACATGAAAAAGTGCTCCACATCACTTGCCATCGGGAAAATACAAATCAAAATCACGAGATACCACCTCACACTGCTCAGAATGGCAAAAATTAATGAATAGGAAAGAACAAATATTGGTGAGGATGTGGAGGAAGGGGAACCCTCTTACACTGTTGGTGGGAATGCAAGCTGGTACAGACACTCTGGAAAACAATACGGAGGTTCCTCAAGAAGTTAAAAATAGAGCTACCCTATGACCCGGCAATTGTACTACTCAATATTTACCTCAAAGATACAGACATAGTGAAAAGAAGGGGCATTTGCACCACAATGTTCATAGCAGCAACATCCACAATAACTAACTGTAGAAGGAGCCCAGGTGTCCTTCAACAGATGAATTGGGATAAAGAAGATATGGTTCATATATACAGTAGAATATTACTCAACTATCAGAAAGAATGAATACCTACCATTTACATCAACATGGATGGAACTGAAGGGTGTTATGTTAAGTGAAATAAGTCAGAGAAAGACCATCATTATATGGTTTCACTCATAGATGGAATGTAAGAAATAATGCAGAGGATCATAGGGGAAGGAAGGGAAAACTGAATGGGAAGAAATCAGAGAGGGAGACAAACCATGAGAGACTTTTGACTCTGGGAAACAAACTGAAGGTTGCAAAAAGGGAATTGGGTGGAGGATGGGGTAATTAGGTGATGGATATTAAGGGGGGCACATGATGTGATATTAAGGAGGGCACATGATGTGATGAGCACTGGGTATATTATGCAACTAATGAATCAATGAATACTACATCAAAAACTAATGATACACGATATGTTGGCTAAGTGGATTTAAATAAAAAATAAGGGAATTAAAAAAACTAAATTGACATGTATCTACTGTTCTTTGAATTTAACAATGCTATTAAAAACCTAGTCTTAATTTTTAAGGAGATTGCCTTCTATATTTTACAGAATATTCCAAACATTATGGTCAGAGAAGTAGTCAAGTTGGAAAATCATGGAAGCACAAAGGAACTACACTCCAGGACAAGCCTCAAAACTTTGGAAAATATAACCAGCATGAAAGAAAGCAGTGTTTCTTTTCATCTATGGAAATTAACTCACAGAAACAAAAACTAGGAGAAAGGTAACATGGCGCTTTTCATTCAATTGCTCCGAAGTCACTAAAAAATAACATAAATGATGCTGTATTTTTCTTTTCTCCATAATGAATGGCCTAAATGTATTTGATAATTGCATATGGTAGAGAATAATTTAATTGCAAATGAACTGTGGCAAGGGTGCCTGGGTGGCTCAGTCAGTTAATCGTCTGCCTTCAACTCAGGGGTCCTGGAATGGAGCTCCATGTCAGGCTCCCTGCTCAGTGGGGAGCCTGCTCCTCCCTCTACTTGATACTCCCCCTGCTTATGCTCTCAGTCAAATAAATACCTTTTTTTTAAGGAAAATAAACTATGGCTTTGCTTTTTGCAAATGCAGGCATTCATTGGTTTATTATGTTTTACTAGCCCTTGCCACCATGAAGAGAGTAAGCCCCTCAACACTTGAGACCCCATGGATTTTCATGGAGGAGTATCTTAACTGACCATAAATGTCAACAAGTCAGGGGCAGTTTGATGTTGTTCCTTGAGTTTTTTTTTTTTTTACCTCCATGTTACTGAAAAATAATTCATCATCATTATCATTACCATCTTATCACAATTCCTGTAATCTTATAATGTTTGAGAATCTACAAAGCAGTTTCACTTTCAGGTGGAAAAAAGAAAAGTATTTTTTTATTGCTTTTGAAAGACAAAGTTCAGAGAAGTTAAGTGACTTCCCTAGACTGCGTATTTGAAGAACCAGAGTTTGTACCTTAGAATCTAAACACAGTATTTTTCCACTAGTAAAAAAAAAAAATCACAATATGCATGTCTTTAAGACACCTGAGGAAGGTAGCCGAATGGGACTTTATTACAATGAAAACATTTTCAATTAAATATTTAAAATGTTTAATATTTAATGCCTGATAAATCAGCAATGAGCAATAATGATAAGAAACTACAAATCAGAAGGTGGTGGGTGGCTTAATCAGTTAAACCTCTGACTCTTGATTTTGGCTCAGGTCATGATCTTAGGATCCTGGGACTTTGGGCTCTGTGCTCAGAGGGGAGTCTGCTTCTCTGCCTCTTCCTCCAACACTTGTGCATGCCCTCTCTCTCTCTTTCAAATAAATAGGTGGTAGGCAAGGAAAGATACAGAGGATTCATTAGAAACAGTATTGAAGACAGAAGCTGAGCAGATTCAATCCCAAGAATTAATACTACATGGCCTCCAAATTGGAAAGGCTTGTGATCAGGCAGTCCTAAGATGATGTCAAGTAGTATTCCATTAAGGTATAGTATATAGTTGGGTTTTTTTTTCTCTTTTTCAATTTTTATTTTGGTAAAACATATGTAAAATGTACCATCATAACTGTTTAAGTATAAAGTTCTATAGTATTAAGTACATTCATATGGTAATGTAACCATTACCACCATCCATTTCCAGAATGCTTTTCGTCTTGTAAAACTGAAACTCTATACCCATTAAACCATAACTTCCACTTCTCCCCCTCTCATCTTCTGGAAACCACTCACTGTCTCAATGGTTTTGACTACTCTAGGTACTTCATAAAAATTTAATTATACAGTTTGCCTTTTTGTGGCTGGCTTATTTCACTTAGTATTATGTCATCAAGTTTCATCCACGTTGTAGTATATTCCAGAATTTCCTTTTCAAGTCATATAATATTTCATTGTACATATATACTACATTTTTTGAATGTCTGTTCTGCTTATGGACATTTGGGTTTCTTCCCTGATTTACGTATTATGAATAATACTATGACTATAGGTGTCTTAGTCAGCTTGGGCTGCTGTAACAAAATATCACAATTTGGGTGCTTTCTCTCTCTCTGTCAAATAAAATCTTTTAAAAAATTATATGTGAACAAATTGGACAACCTGGAAGAAATGCATAAATTCCTAGAAACATGTAATCTCCCAAAACTGAATCAAGAAGAAATAGAAAATTTGAAAAGACCAAGGACCCGCAATGAAATTAAATCAGTAATCAAAAAAAAAAAAGAAAGAAAGAAAGAAAGAAAGAAAGAAAGAAAGAAAGAAAAAGAAAATACTCCCAACAAACAAAAGTCCAGAGACAGATGGCTTCATGGGTGAATTCTACCAAACATTTACAGAGGAGTTAAGATCTATTCTTTTAAAAATATTTCAAAAAATGGAAAAGGAAGGAAAACTTCCAAATTATGAGGACAGCATTACCATGATAAAAAAACAGATAAAGACATTACAAAAAAGAATGACAGGTCAATAGCTCCAATTAACACACATGCAAAAACCCTAAACAAAATATTAACGAACCAATTCCAACAATACATTAAAAAATCATTCACTATGATTGAGCGGGATTTATTCCTGGGATGCAAGGGTGGTTCAATATTTACAAGTCAAACTATGTGATACTTCACATCAATAAAAGAGGGATAAAAGCCATAAAACCTTTTCAATAGATTCAGAAAAAGCATTTGACAAAGTGCAACCTCCATTCATGAAAAAAACATTCAACAAAGTAGGTTTAGAGGGAACATAATTCAACATAAAGGCCAAATATGAAAACTCCAGACTTCACATCATACTCAATGGCAAAATACTAAGAAGATTTCTTAGTATTCTTTAGGTAAGGAAGACATTGATATCCACTCTTCACCACTATCATTTAACATGATATTGGAAGTTTCAGCTGCAGCTATCAGACAAGAGGAAGGAATAAAAGGCATTTAAGTTGGTAAGGAAGAAGTAAAGCTTCCACTAATTGCACATGATATTATACTAGATATATAAAACCCCAAGGACTCCACCAAAAAAGCAGAACCGATAAATGAATTCCATAAACTTGCAGGATACAAAATCAATGTACAGAAATCTGTGGCGTATGCTAATAATGAAGCAGCAGAGAAATTAACAAAGCAATCCCATTTATAATTGTACCAAAAATAATAAAATACCTGGGAACAAACCAAAGAGGTAAAATACCTGTGTTCTGGAAACTATAAAACACTGATGAAAGATACCAAAGATGACACAAACAAGTGAAAGATATTTCATGCTCATGGACTGGAAGTACAAACATAGTTAAAATGTCCATATTTCCCAAAGCAATCTATAGATTTAATGCAATGCCTCTCAAAATACCAACATTTTTCAACAAACTATCCTAAGATTTGCACAGTACCATAAAAGACCCCAAATGCCAAAAACAATCTTGAAAGAAAAAAACAAAGCTCTCGGTATTTCAATTCCAGATTTCAAGTTATACTACAAACCTATAGTAATCAAAACAGTATTGTACTGGCACAAATATAGGCACATAGATCAATAGAATAGAACAGAAAACCCAGAAATAACCCAACATTTATATGGTCAATTAATCTTTGACAAAAGAGGAAAGAATATACAATGGGAAAAAGATAGTCTCTTCAACAAATCACGTTGGGAGAACTGGACAGCCAAATGCAAAAGAATCAAACCGGCCCACTGGCTTACACCATACCTGAAGGTACATTCAAAATAAATCAATAATTTGAATAATTCAAAAGACCTAAACATGAGAGCTGAAACTATAAAAATCCTAGAAAAGAGCACAAGCAGTAATTTCTCTGTTATTGGACAGAACAACTCTTTTTTTTCTAGATATGTCTCCTGAGGAAACAAAAGCAAAAATAAACTATTGATATTACATCAAAATAAAAACTTCTTCACAGCAAAGGAAATGATCAAAAAAACTAAAATGCAAACTACTGAGTGGGAGAGAATGTTTGCAAATGACATCTTTGATAAGGCATTAGTATCCAAAAGATACAAAGAACTGATACAACTCACCCAAAAACCAAATATCCAATTAAAAGGTGGACAGAAGACATGAACAGACATTTGTCCAAAGAAGACATGTAGATGGCTAACAGACACATGAAAAGAGGCTCAACATCACTCATCATCAAAAGAAATCCATATCAAAACTTCTATGATATATCACCTCACACCTGTCAGAATGGCTAAAATAAAAAAACACAAGAATCAACAGGTGTTGACAAGGGCATTGGAAAAAAGGAAGCCTGTTATGGTGTTGGTGGGAATACAAACTGGGGCAGCTACGGTGGAAAACAGTATAGAGATTCCACAAAAAGTTAAAAATGAAACTATCTTACAATCTAGTAATTGCATTACTGGGTATTTACCCCCCCAAATACAAAAATGACTAATTCAAAGGGATATATTTACCTCAAGGTTTGCCATGACATTATTTACAATAGCCAAATTTTGGAAGCAACCCAACCCAAGTGTCCATTGTTAGATGAATGGATAAAGAAGATGTGGTGTGTGTGTGTATAGACACACATATGTACATATATACATATGTACATAAACATATACAATGGAATTTTAGCCATAAAAACAATGAAATCTTGCCATTTGCAACAGCATGGATAGGACTAAAGAGTATAATGTTAAGCAACATAAGGGAGTAAGAGAAAGACAAATACCATATGATTTCACTTATATGTGGAACTTAAGAAACAAAACAAATTAAGAAAGGAAAAAAAGAGAAAGCATTTCTGGTTTGTCTCTAACAATAGAGAATAAATTGATGATTACCTGATGGGAGGTGGGTGAAGGGGAGAGAAATAGATTAATGCATACACTTATGATGAGCACTGAATAATATATAAAATAGTTGAATCACTACATTGCACACCTGAAACTAACACTGTTAATCAAACTTGAATTAAAATTTTAAAACTTAATAAATAGAAGTCTGAATAAATTTAAGAAGATTAAATCATATCAAGCATCTTTGGAAGCTCAACTGTATAACCAAGAAATCAATTAGAGGAAAAAAGCTAGAAAAACACACACAGGGAGGCTAAGAAAACAAGCTACTACTTGACCAATGAGTCAAAAAAATCAAAGAGGAAATAAATAATACATGAGACAAATGTAAATGAAAACAATTGTCCAAAATCTTTGGGATCTGGCAAAAGTAGTTATAAAGGAAAATTTGTAGTGATACAGTCCTCTCTCAAGAAACAAGAAAAACATCAAAAATTCCTAACCTTTCACCTAAAGAAGCTAGAAAAAAGAAGAACAAAGCCCAAATTTAGTAGAAGGAAAGAAATAATAAAGATTAGAGTAGAAATAATTGAAATAAAGAAAAAATAGGAAAGATCAGTGAAACTAAGAGCTTTGTTCCTTTGGAAGATTGATATACATTAATCAGACTCATTAAGAAAAAAAAAAAGGACCCACATAACAAAATCACCAACAAAAGAGGAGAAAGAACAACTACCACCATGGAAATACAAAGGATTATGAGAGCACTACAGAAAATTATGTCAACAGATTGGACAAACTAGAAGAAATGGATAAACTCCTAGAAATATACAATCTTCCAAAACTGAATCCTGAATAGAAAATTTGAATAGACTGATTAACAGTTATATAATTGAATTGGTATTCAAGACTTGCAACACACAGAAGTCCAGGAGCAGATGGTTTCACAGGTAAATTCTTCCCAACAGTTAAAGAAGAGTTAATATCTATTCTTGTCAAACTATTCCAAAAAATAAACGAGGAAGAAAAGCAGTGCTGGAAGGTTCAGTCAGTTAAGCATCAGCCTTCAGCTCAGGTCTTGATCTCAGGGTCCTGGGATCAAGCCCCACATCTTCTCCCTCTCCCTCTGCCTCTCCCCTGCTCCTGCTCTTTCTCTCTCTCTCTCAAATAAATAAAATCTTAAAAAAAAATAAAATACATAGTATTAGCCTTATACCAAAACAGACAAAGATGAAAGAAAGAAAGACAAAAAGAAAGACGGAAAGAAAGAAAAGAAAAGAAAAGAAGAGAAAAGAAAAAAAAAGAAAGAAAAGAAAAGAACGAACTACAGGCCAATATTCCTGGTGAACATAGTTGCAATAATTCAATGAAATATTAGCAAACCAAACTCAACAAAACATTAAAAAAAAACCTAATGAATCATCGAACACTAAATCAAAAACTAATGGTGTATTATATGTTGGCTAATTGAACTTAAAAAATCATTCAACACTGGGACACCTGGGTGGCTCAGTTGGTTAAGCAGCTGCCTTTGGCTCAGGTCATGATCCCAGGGTCCTGGGATCGAGTCCAGAATTGGGCTCCTTGATCAGCAGGGAGCCTGCTTCTCCCTCTGCCTCTGCCTACCATTCTGCCTGCTTGTGCTCTCTCTCTCTCTGACAAATAAATAAAATCTTAAAAAAAAAAATCATTCATCACATCAAATGGCATTTATTCCAGAGATAGAAGCGTGGTCAATATTTACAAATAAATCAATGTGATATATCACATTAAGAAGAGGAAGAATAAAAACTATATGATCATATCAATAAATGCAGAAAATACATTTGGCAAAATGCAACATCCATTCATGATAAAATTTAAGTCTGGCAATTACACTACTAGGTATTTACCCAAATAATACAAAAATATTAATTCAAAGGGATACATGCTCCTCATGTTTATAGCAGCATTATCTACAATAGCCAAATTATGGAAACAGCCCAAGTTGACTGAGGAATACATTGTCTGATAAATGGATAACATGTGTGTGTGTGTGTGTGTGTGTGTGTGCACGTGCGTGTGTGTGCAGGGAATATTACTCAGTCATAAAAAAGAACCAAAGCTTGCTATTTGTAATGGCATGGATGGCATTAGAGAATATTAATCTAAGTGAAATAAATTAGAAAAAAAAAGACCTACCATATGATTTCACTTACATGTGGAATTTAAGAAAAATGAGCAAAGGGGGGAAAAAGGCAAACAAAGAAATGGACTCTTAACTATAAAAGGCAAACTGATGGTTACCAAAGGGTAGGTGGGTGGGAGGATGGACTAAATAGGTGATGGGGATTAAGGAGTGCACTTGTGATACGCACTGACTGTTGTATGGCAGTGTTAAATAACTATATTGCATACTTGAAACTAATATTACACTGTATATCAACTAACTGGAATTTAAATAAGAACATTAAAAAAGTAAATGAATAAAAATTAGGTTTATATGGAACACACCTAAGCATACTAAAGGCCATATAATAAACCTACAGCTATTATCATACAACTTTCCCATCAATGGTGAAAAATTGAAAGCTTTTCCTCTAAGATCAGGAACAAGAAAAGAATATTCACTCTTGCTACTTTCACTCAGCCTTATACTGGAAGTCATAGCCACATCAATCAGACACAAAAAGAAAAAAAAGATCCAAATTGTTAAAGAAGAAGTAAATCTGTCAGTGTTAGCAGATAACATGCTAAGTACAGAAAACCTTAAAGAACTATTTCACCAAAAACTATTGGATATAACAAATTAACTCAGTAAAGTTGCAGGATGCAAAATCAATGTACAGAAATCTGGTACATTTCTATACACTAGTAACAAAGTATCAGAAAGAAAAATTTAGAAAACAATCTCATTTACAATTGCACCAAGGATAAATACCTAAAAATAAATTTAACCATTAAGGAGAGAGACCCGTACTCTGAAATCTGTTAGACATGAGGAAAGAAATTGAAGACAACCCAAATAGAAAGATATAACATGCTCATGGACTCAAGAATATTGTTAAAATGTCCATACTACTCAAAGCCATCTATAAATTCACTGCAAGCCCTATCAAAATACCAGTAGTATTTTTCACAGAACTATAATAAATAACATTAAAATTCGTATGGAACCACAGAAGATCTTGAGTAACCAGAGCAATGTTGAGAAAGAAGAACAAAGCTGGATGTATAACAATCCCAGATTTCAAGATAGAGTACAAAGCTATAGCGATAAAAACAGTATAGTTTTGGAGCATGCGTGTGCATGTACACAAACACGCACACACATAGATCAATGGAAGAGGATAGAGAACCCAGAAATAAGCTCACAACTACATGGTGAGTTAATCTAGGACAAAGAGATAAGAATAGATGTTGGGGAAAGAGAGTCCTTTTAATAAATAGTGATGGGAAAACTAGATAGCTATGTAAAGAAAGGGAGGGAGAAAGACCCCTTTTTTACCCCATATACAAAAACAAACTCAAAATGGATTAAAGACCTTTTTTTTTTAAAGATTTTATTTATTTATTTGACAGAGAGAGTGAGAGTACAAGTAGGCAGAGAGGCAGGCAGAGAGAGGAGGAAGCAGGCTCCCCGCCAAGCAGAGAGCCTGATGTGGGGCTTGATCCCAGGACCCTGAGATCATGATCTGAGCCGAAGGCAGAGGCTTTAACCCACTGAGCCACCTAGGCGCCTCGGATTAAAGACCTTTATGTGATTCCTGAAACCACAAAACTCCTAAAAAAGAAAATATAGACTGTAGTCTTTTAGACATTGGCTTTAGCAACATATTTATGGATCTGTCTCCTCAGGCAAGGGGAAAAAAAGCAAAAACAAACTATTGGGTTTATACTAAAATAAAAGGCTTCTACATGGTGAAGAAAACCATCAACAAAACAAAAAGGCAACCAACTGAATGGGAGAAGTTATTTGCAAATGAAATATCTAATAAATGGCTAATATCCAAAATATGCAAAGAGCTTACACAACTCAACACCAAAGAAACCCAATCTTTTTAAAAAATTGGCAAAAATCTGAAAAGGCTTTTCCAAAGAAGACATACAGATGGCCAACAGACATATGAAAAGATGCTCGCCACCACTAATCACCAGGGAAATGCAAATCTAAACCACAGTGAGGTATCACCTTACACCTGTCAGAATGGCTAGATGGTGACTAACATAACATAAAAAAAAATGGCTATAATACAAAAAGATGAGAAAGAACATGTTGGTGAGAATATGGAGAAAAAAGAAACCCTCATGTACCATTGGTGGGAATGTAAACTGGTGCAACCAATGTGGAAAACCATATGGAAATTTCTCAAAAAATTTAAAATAGAAATAAATACTTTATGATCTAGTAATTTCACTACTGGGCATTTATCTGAGGAAAATGAGAACACTCGTTTAGAAAGATCTATGCGCCTCTAGGTTTACTGCAGCATTATGTACAATAGCCCAAACAGAGAAGCAACCTAAGTGTCCATCAGTAGATGAATGAAAAAGATGAAAGAGAATATGCAGTATAAATACACACAACCACACACACCCTGGTGTATTACTCGGCCATAAAAAAAGAATGAAATCTTGCCATTTGTGATAACATGAATGAATTTAGAGGGTATTACACTAAGTGAAATAAGTCCTACAAAGAAAGAAAAATACCATATGATTTCACCTATATGTGGAATCCATTTTAAAAATCCACCACCAACAAAAAAATCTCTAACAGAGTCCTAAATATAGAAAGTGAATTAGTGGTTTCTAGAGGGTAGGTGAGTGAGAAGGATAGGCAAAATAGATGAAGGGGATTAAGAGATACAAACTTCTAGTTATAAACATATGTTAGTCAGCATAAGGACTATAGTCAGTAATACTGTAATAGTGTGGTATGGTGGCAGATGGTGTCTACACTTATTTTGGTAAGCACTGAGTAATAATTAGAATTGTCAAATCAATATGTGGTACAACTGAAACTAATATAGCATTGCATGTCAATTATATTTCAATTAAAAAATAGAAAACCTACAACTACAGGTATACCTCATTTTATCATGCTTTGCTTTATTGCATTTCACAGATACTGCATTTTTCTTATTATGTTATGTTGGTCACCATACAGTACATCATTAGTTTTTGATGTAGTGTTCCGTGGTTCATTACTTGTGCTCATTACAACACATGCACTCCTTAATACCCATCACCAGTCTAACCCATCCTCTCACCACCCCCCACTCTGAAACTCTCAGATTGTTTCCTGGAGTCCATAGTCTCTCATGGTTCATTCCCCCTCTGATTTCCTCCCCTTTGGTTTTCCCTTCCTTCCCTTAATGTCCTCTATGCTATTCCTGATGTTCCACATATGAGTGAAACAATATGATAATTGTCTTTCTCTGCTTGACTTATTTCACTTATCATAATCCCCTCCAGTTCCATCAATGTCAATGCAAATGGTGGGTGTTCATCATTTCTGATGGCTGAGTAATATTCCACTGCATATATGAACCACATCTTCTTTATCCATTCATCTGTTGAAAGACATCTCTGTTCCTTCCACAGTCTGGCTATTGTGGACATTCCTGCTATGAACATTGAGGTGCAGGTGCCCCTTCTTTTCACTACATCTGTATTTTTTGGGTAAATACCCAGTAGTGCAATTAGCTGGGTCATAGTGTAGCTCTATTTTTAACTTTTTGAGGAACCTCCATACTGTTTCCCAAAGTGGCTGTACAAACTTGCATTCCCACCAACAGTGTAAGAGGGTTCCCTTTTTCCACATCCTCTCCAACATTTGTTGTTTCCTGCCTTGTTAATTTTTCCCATTCTAACTGGTGTAAGGTGGTATCTCAATGTGGTTTTGATTTGAATTTCCCCAATGGCTAATGATGTTGAACATTTTTTCATGTGCCTGTTAGCCACTTGTATGTCTTCTTTGGAGAAGTGCCTGTTCATGTTTTCTGCCCATTTTTGACTTGAATATTTGATACTGCATTTTTTTACAGATTGAAAGTTTGTGGCAAACTGTCAAGCAACTCTATCAGCACCATTTTTCCAAAAGCATTTGCTAACTTTGACTTTGTGTGTCACATCTCGGTGAGCTTGCACTATTTCAAATTTTTGTAGTATTCTATCATTATGGTGACCTGTGATCAGTGACTATGACTGCTAAAAACTGAGTTAATTTTTGGCATTTTTTTGGGTAGAACTACCTTTTATTGAACATTTAAGAAAAGGCAAAAAATACTTAAGATAAATTTCTTTACAAAAACAACCTCTATATTATTTCTACATAAAGTTTTTTTTATTAAGTTCCATTATCCAACATATAGTACATCATTAGTTTTTGATGTATTGTTCAATGATTCATTAGTGTATAATACCCAGTGCTCATCAGATCATGTGCCCTCCTTAGCATTTTATCAGCAAGGTATTTAACTATGCTATGTACATTTTTTAGACATGATACTACTGTACATTTAATAGGCTATAACACAGTGTAAACATAACTTTTTATATGCACTGGAAAACCAAAATTTCATTTGCCTTGCTTCATTGCAATATTTGCTTTATCGGGGTGATCTAGAACTGAACTGAATCCACAATCTCCAAGGTATGCCTGTATATGTTTTAGCTTCAAAGATGTACTTTAAAAATATACTTTTTTATTCAAAGACACAAATAGGGTGAAAATAAATGGGTGGAAAATTGTATGCCATGCAAATAGTAACAGAAATGGAATGACTACTCTAACAGCAGACAAAAGGCTTTGTGATGAGAATTGTCATTAGAGTTTAAAGTATTTAAAACAATAAAAGAACCAAGCCATAAAAAAACGGAATGATTATAAACATAGTTGCAACTAACAGAGCTCCAAAATACCTGAAGCAAAACTGACTTTAATGAAAGAGAAAGACAATTAAACAATAGAATTTAAAGACTTCAGCACCTAACTTTCGATCATGATAGAAATAAGCAGAATGTCTACAACAAAAACTAGACTCGTGCAATATTATATATCAACTAGATCTAACAAACATCTGAAATTGACATCAAACAAGAATGACAAAAGACCTACATTTTTCGAGTTCATATGAAAAATTCAATACTCTTTGATGATTAAAACCAATCAACACATTGGAAATAGAAGAAAACTTCTTCATCTTGATAAAGGACATCTGTGAAACAAGGACACTAAACATGGTATAGTAGAATGAAGATTTACCTCCTAATATTAGGAACAAGACAAGGTTGTCCATTTCTATTCAATATTATAGATGTACTAGCCAGAGCAATTGAGCAAGAAAAAGGGGGGAAAAATCCATCCAGCTTGGAAAGGAAAAAGTAAAACTGTTTCAGCAGACCTTTTACATAAATTCTGAAGGAATCCACAAGAAAACTAGTAGAAGTAATAACAGATTCAATAAGCCCACAAGAAACAAAGATCCAAAAATTATTTGTAATTCTACACTAGTAATGAACAATCTGAAAGTTAAATTTAACAATCTTATTTATGATGGCATTACAAAGAATAAAATGCTTGAAGCAAATTTAATCAAAGAAGTACAAGTCATATACACTTAAAGCATTGAGAAAAACTAAATAAAACCTAAATGGAAAAATATCCGAATGTCCCCAGATGAGAAGATTTAATCTACAGATACTGAGCAATCCCTATCAAAGTCCTAGATGCCTTTTCTGAAGATACTGATAAGCTGATCCTAAAATTCATAGAGAAATGCAAGAGACCCAGAAAAATCTAAAACACTCACAAAAATAAAGAGGATGCACAATTTCCTAATTTCATAACTTATTACAAAGCTACAGTAGGGTGCCTGGGTAGCTCAGTTGGTTAAGTGCTTATCTTAGGCTTAGGTCATGATCCCAGGGTCCTGGGATCAAGTCCCGCAACGGGCTCCCTGCTTGGCTGTGGAGAGTCTGCTTCTTTCTTGACCCCTCCCCCTGCTTGTGCTCTCTCTCTCTCTCTCTCTCTCATGCTCTCTTTCTCTCTCAAATAAATAAATAAAATCTTAAAAAAAAAAAGCTATAGTGATCAAGATAGTATGTTGGTATCCTAAGAATAGATGTATAAAACAATGGAACAGAATTGAGACTCAAGCCACAGCCCAGATACTGTTTGATTCTATTTACATAAAATACTCAGAATAGGAAATTTATAGATGTAGAAATTAAATTAAGGATTGGGGATGAAAGGGGGTAGGTGAACACTGGCTGCTAATGGATACAAAGTTCCTTCTCAGAATGATGAAATGTTCTAAAAATCAATAGTGATGATAGTCATATAACTATAAATATACTAAATACTACTGCATTTTATATTTTAAAAGGTTGAATTTTATGCTATATGAATATTATCTCAATAAAACTGTTATAAAAAAAGAAATCACCTCTTCAGTTATGGGTTTTTTTAAAGGATGATATTTATGGCATGTAGAATAGTTTGATACAAAATTAAATATTTCTCTAAATTTAATTTAACAATTATAATAGACTGTTATATAAGGGTTTTATTTTCCTCTTCCAGATTTCTGATTCTTTTCTACCTAGTTAATGAGTGTCCCAGAGACTAATCTCTATTGCATTTCTTTTTGTCCTTTTCCTTTTTCATAAAGTATTACTTAATACTTCTATAGTTAAGTAAAGAAATAAGATAGCATCTAATTATTATTATTTCTGTTTTAGAAAACCTGTAATTTTCTGTTCTTCAGATTTTCCTCAAAGAACATTCTCTGAAGTAACTCATTTTTTGAACAGCTAGTTCACCCACTAATGCAAGAGGGCAAGGAGAATGATGGAAAAGGCATTTCACAATTTATCAAGGTAAAAGCAACAACTACATTTTCCATTTAAAAAAGTAAATAATTAGAAAAGGAAACAAAGGAAACAGTGCTCATTGTTGGTAAGTAAATCAACATTCACATGCTCCTTTTTGAATTATAAAAGGAGAGGTCAGAGGTAAAGATGTGGGTAAGGAAAGTGGTTCATACAACACTGAGGTTGAAAAGAACCTCAAAAATACCTTGTCCAATCCTCATTTACAGATGAAGCCAAGGACCAAGTGACCTTCTATAGTGCTCACGCAAGTTACTGAGGTCTTCTGGATTTTTTTTTCTCTTTGTCTTCACGGACAATATGGTAATTGGCCCAGTATTCGTTCTTTCCCCTTTACAGTTAGAGCGAGAATTCTGGTGTTTTTGTTTTTGTTTTTGAAGATTTTATTTATTTATTTGACAGAGAGAGAGATTGCAAGTAGGCAGAGAGGCAGGCAGAGAGAGAGAAGGAAGCAGGCTCCCTGCCAAGCAGGGAGCTCAATGTGGGTCTCGGGTTAGATGCGGGGCTTGATCCCAGGACTCTGAGATCATGACCTGAGCCAAAGGCAGAGGCTTTAACCCACTGAGCCACCCAGGTGCCCCGAATTCTGGTGTTTTAAAGTCACACGGCCCACTACCAAAGATGCTCCCTTTCCTAGTATGGGAGCTGGGAGATGTGCAACATATGCATCTCCTCCCTAAAATGAAATTGTCTGCTTTCAATGTTTCATTAATCTTATAGTTATCTTGAACTGCATTGGAGAAATTTTGTAGAGATGGCAAATCCACAGTTAGAAAAAATCTGCATTTCTGTATGACTTTATGGGGCAGAGGCTTCAACAGTCCTAGACCAGTTACCTCTAAACAGTTGTATGAAAAAAACTCAAACTTCTTTCTTATATAAGCCACTGTATTTTAGAGTTTTAGTTTACAGCATCTTAACCTGTACCTAACAAGTAGAAGCATGAAAGATTTCCTAAGACAGAGAATGTACGGTGACCATCTTTGAGGTCCCATAGTTTAGCAGAGTGTCTGGTGCATAACAAGTTTACAGAAGTATACTACTCAATAAAGACAAAAGTGCAAGTGGGAAAGTCAAGGAAAAACAGAAAGGGGAAATTATATGTGTTTTCAAAGCAACAAAACTACTAGTTAGTGAAAACTGAAGTTGCTTTTAGGGGAACATTTCCACAGGATCTTTCATCTTTCTCTGCTAACTGCCACAACTTAGAGTTCACAGAGTTATCTACACAGAATTACAGAGGGATTTTGTTATTGAAGAATTCCGCAGGCTTCCCCTGGAGGGTCCAGATTGACCGCCTTACCCTGATTCTAATTGGAATCCTATCTTTTAATAGAAGATTACACTATTAGTTAATTTTTTAAGTGCACAGTCGGCATTATTCCAAACCACCTGAATATTGTGGAAATGGGTATCTGCTGCCTACAGCAGTCATGTTTTTCTTCAGCCTGTGAGAAAAGCTGTGATGGAATACACATAAACCAGACAAGCCAGACCTGGCTGATAAAAGGGTGACTAGCATTTGCAAGGGACACCTCTAGTCTTTTAAGTCTTCTCAAGGGTGGGATGGAGTGAAGAATATGCTTGAACCCCATCCCCCACCTCAAGTAAGAGACCTATAACATGCATAGAGATTAGATTCCATTCTGGCTCTGAGGAGATGTATTTTCACTCTAGAAAGTACTTTCAGGATTAATATTCAACCAGTGAATGACAGTGTCTCAAAAACAAAACTAATAAAAAAAATTTTAATGAAAGCAACAACATGAATGCACAGAAAGTTGTACTATGGAAAGTAGGACTTTAAGGGATGTATCAATTCATCTTGTATGTCCTTGGCCACTAATGGATTGTTCCCTAGAGTAAATTCCTAATTATTTTAACCAGGCTACTTTTAAATGACTCAAGTGGAGAGGGTTTTTACAACTTCCATTGGGGGAGAGTTTTCTGCGGTCTGATACACATCGCTGTTTCGAACTGGTTGGTTTGGTATGAAAATTTCCTTTTTAAATTTATTTGTTTTGTTATTTTCCACCAAGAACTTACTATATTGGGAAGAATTAGGTTACCACATGCTGGTTTCTTATTCTATTCATTTCAGTGTGAATCTCTGTTCTCAGTAAAGTTTCAGTCAGACTTCTGTACAGCACATCCTGCAATATCAATTCTATCCAGCCCTAGGATTCTCAGGTGAAACCCCCTGGGGAGGGACTCACAGTGCCATCAGGAATGATTTCTCTCACTACCTGGGGGCATCCTTCTGTCTGATCCATGCTGTTCCCTTTCTATAAGGGCTGATCTGTTCAGGTATTCTTCTCTTCATACACAGAAACTAAACCTTATCATTAACTATTCATTCTACTCTAATAGTTTGTGGTAAAATTTTTGATTTTTTAAACACAATGTAAATATACAGAATCATAGAACGCTTTGTAATAACATTTAATATATTACTTCCACTGAGGCTCCTGTCATTTAACTTTCTCCAAACCAAATATTTTGGAAAAAATTATGTTCTTTACTTTTTTATCCAATGTTTTTGTAGCTCACAGAACCTAGCTTTGTGTCTGACATGTAGCTGGCGCTAAGGACATAATTTTTAAAAATATAACTGAAAGAATAATTATCTGGACTTTTTCAAGATTGCTATGATAAGACTCAAGATATTTATAAAAGTATAGTTGAACTGCATCACCTTAATAGCCATCATGTTGCTGTCTCCATAATTAATTTATTTTCTAATTAAATTTGCATTTATATCACAGTATCTCCAAAGAGTTATCTTAGTGAAATAAAAAATACAAGGACTAGATTCAAACAGTCTTTGGTTTCATTCACCATTATTTGTTATCAGTGTAAAGTTGGGTAGGTCATCTAAGCCCTCTGAACTTCTGTTCCTCCTCTTCAAAATCAGCATAGCAATAATTATTCCATGGCAATGTCTTCGAGATTAAATGGGATCACTTATTTGCAGGTATTTAGCTTAGTGCCTTAGTTTTTAAGCTGAATCAATTCGGGTGCTTTAGCTTAAGGAATAAAAAAGGCCAACTAAAAGTAGATTAAATAGTAAGGTAAATATATCTTATTTTATGAAAAGACTACATTAGAGCATCTTGGGCTCCTATAACAATATACGGTACACTGGGAGGCTTAAACAATAAACATTTATATCTCACAGTTCTGGAGGCTGGAAGTCCAAGGTCAGGATGCCAGCAGATTCACCTTCTGTTGAGAAGTCTCTTCCTGCATTGTAGATGGCTACCTTTTACTGTGTCATCACTTGGCAGAGGGAGAGAGAGAGGATATCTGGTGACTCCTCCTCTTATAAGAACACTAATTCCACTGGAGGCGGGAGGGGGGGCACTTTAATAACCTCATCTCAACCTAATCACTTCCCAAAGTCCCCACCCTCTAAATACCATCACATTGGGAATTAGGACTTCCAACATATGTATTTTGGGAAGATACAACATTCAATCCATGACAGGCAGTGTCAAGGTTGATAATTCAGTAGCTCAACAATGTTCATCACTGTGCTTTGTATCTTCGTGCTCTGTTATTCTCCACATGACCGTAACTTCTCTGCTGGTTCCCAATGACTGGTTTCCAAATATGCTGCTTAAAGACATTGTTCTAGCCACCAAACAGGATCTTCTTGGGCATCTCTTTTTATTAAGGAGGCATGTTTTTTCTTTAGATCCTATTAATACTGTGTTACATTTTATGCTCCAGCAGCAACAAATTCTAGAAAAACTAGTTCCTATAATTTCAGAGGCTTATAAAAAGCAGCAGGATCTGCCAGCCAGGAAGAAACTGGGGAAAGTTTATTGAGAAGAAAAACTACTGAGTTGTCAACCCCTTTCCCTCTTATTTAAATCCATGACATGTTTTATTTCATAAGCATATAGAAGGTGCTTTATAGTTGATTTAATGCTTATAATTTTACTCTATAAATGGAAATATGAGACAGATGAATATATAGGAAACAAAGAATCAACCTGAATTATAAATGAATCAAAGTCTGAAATGCAGAAAAGAGCTCTAGAAGTACACATTTGAATTACTTATGTGCTTATACATTTTCTTACTAGCTATGTTAATGCTGGGGGCAAGCCCTTTAGTCTCCCTGATCTTCTGTCTCCTTATCTACATGAACAATTAAATAAATAAAGCTCTGGTCTCATAAGTTTTTGTGAACTTTAAAGAGGTACTATTCATGTAGGCATCTAAAATAATAGCAGACATATTATAGGCTTGTCCCCCCTGTTGATTTAAATCAGACCTGGGTGATCTGTTTAAAAGCTTTTGCTTTTCTTCCCACTATTACAACTATTCTGAAAATCAAGTGCATCACAGAAAGAAAACTCTAGAACCAGAGGATCCAAATCCTATCTCTAACGCCTTTTTTTTTTTTCTTTTTTTCCTGTGATCCCAAAAATCAAGTTTTCCTCTCTGGCTTATAAAATTGATTCTCCCCTATTTATCGAGTATCACAAGAACTCATATCCACCAATCACTGTGCCTATCATACAGTAGGTACTCAATCAGAGACTGAGCTGCATCTCCAAAGTATTTTGGGGGCAGGGAGGGAAGAAATATGATTAAGATACTAAGTATAAGTGAAGATAAGGAGAGACTAGAACTTCCATACAGTGCCAATGGATGTTATACAACTATTTTGGAAGTTTCTAAAATATTAAACATATACTTATGAGCCATTTTATTCCTAGATATTTACTCAGAGAAAAGGAAATATATATCCATACAAGACTTGTAGATAAATGTTCATAGCAGGTTTTTATTTTTTTTTATTTGCAATTGCTCTAAATAAAAGCAACCCGGATATCCATCAACTAGTAAAAGGATAAACAAATTGCAATGTAAATCCACACAGTGAAATATACGTGGCACTAAAAAGAAATAAAAAATAACTATTAGTCCATGAAACAACATGGATGAATCTCAAAATATCTATGCTGAAACATTCTAGACCAAAACCACAATATATAATGATTCCATTTATATAAGCATCTAGGGAATATAAATTAGTTGATAATGGCAGAAAGCAGATCAGGAGTTGCTAGGGATAAGGATCAGGGAAGGACAGGAAGGAAGGATTGCCAAAGGACATAAAACTTTAGGAGGTGATTGTTATGTTCACTATTCTGATTATAGTGATGGTTTCACAGTTGTATATATTTGTCAATCATATCAATTGCGCACTGTTTAAAGTGGATATTTAAATGTACAGTTTATTGTATGTCGGTTATACAGCAAAAGGTTTTTTTTAAAAAAAAAGATGGTAAAAGTCATAACCCAGTAGGTGCACTCTTCTGAAGCATAGAGATACAACCAAATGATTAAGTTAAGTGGACCAGGAACAATTACCATGTAAATGCATTTGTAGGTCAATGACTAACCGAAGTCTAATGAATTATTTTAACCTACATGAGGATTTTCAAGTAAAAGTGGCTTTGGAGCTAGGATGTGGTCTCAATTAGAATCTTAAGCAAAATAGGGCGTGCCTAGATTCACAATTCTCACCTTGCTTAATTGAAGTGAGTCTTGCCTTTGCTGTGGAGCTGGGAGCTTGTACTTTTCATTGTCCCCATTTTGCTTGATCCGGAGCTCTTGATTTATTGCTAATCCCTCCACCCCCTTGCAATTTGATGGCCATGTTCTACTTCTCAAGCACCTCTCTAGCTTATTATTTCTTTAATTGCACCCCTTACCCATGCTGCTCTCCTTGGTCACATTTGCTCAATTAGTTTCTTAATTTTAGACCAGGGACATAGCCTGGTGCATCACAGTTTTTTAACTGCACTGACACTCAAAATGATGAACATAAATACCTTCAATGGAAGTTGCTGTTCCCATTTCAATTCCAAGACAAACTTGTAATTTTATAGATGGTTCTGTAATCTAGTATCTTATTTTTGGAGAAGAAAAAATAAAACGCAAGTGGATAGAACAGAGAAGAAATATAGCTTTCAGGGTGACCTAGGTGGAAAATATAGGGGAGAAAGAAAGGTCAGATTTCAATTACAAAAAAGTATAGTGTGTGTGTAGAGTTGCCTACATGTGCTCAGACTTGCTAAACATTTTCTGTTTGGAGAGGCTTGGCAAGGCATTCTATTCCAAATGTGCTTTACACTGCCCATCTCCTTTCAAAAGAACTCTTATCTTTCTTTTCCTCTCCTGGCGAGGGATTGTGGTGAAAAGGAAGATGTCAAGATTCTGTGCAGAGATGAAGACTGAAGTTATTTAGAAGCCAGCAATAGGAGGTAACCCAAGTAGGTGCTATCCAGCCTTACCTCTGGGTATTTCTTGTTCCAAATTTTGGGTGCTATTTTCTGCTATTCAAAAGTCTTGTGGAAGGGGAAGTGTTCCATGAGGTCAGCGTAGTTTTGAATTCTATTCAAGTTGTTACGAGTCCTCATTTAATCCAGTCTTTTCATTTTATAGGTAGAAAAATTTAAAACTCAGAGAAAATTATTTGCCTAGGTCACATAGTTGAAAGAAACAGTTGTGGAAAAGGAAAACTTCTCTGTGGAATAAAGAAGTCAGACAGTGACCTGGACTTAAGAAAGCAGTATGCATCAATGGCAGCTGAGGCCTAAAGGTGAGCAGACAAAGAACATTCAAGTGATGTTGAAAATAAGGGCAACAAAAATGCTATTGAAGATTGTTGACTGGTTCAACCTGCTGCCGGATGGGCCTCTTGTTGAATATGGTTTCTCAAACAACCATGTCTAGTGGGCGATGCAAAGCAGGGCAAAATACACTCAAAATTCAAACAGAAAATTGTTTCCTCTGGGCTGGTAAGGCACAGAATCAAATAGCTCTGTAAATCTGGACTCCCATATGTGATTCTCAGCTGGTGTGAGTCCCTGAATGAATTACATGCAGCCACAGAAATTAATGCTACACACATGGGGACTCAACTTGAAAGGAAGAATTGCATCTGAGAGGACTCTTCCAGGCATTAAGGAACTCTGGAAAGCAGACAGAGTCCACATTGATATGGTATGCTAGCTATGGAAGACCCCCAGTGACATTATGATCAAGCACAGGAATAATGTATAATAAATGAGCAAGGACACAAATTGAAAGGAGAGCAAAAAAGCAATAAAATGATGTCTTTATATTCAGTTTCCAATAGTTGGGTGGACTAGGTGGGTGTTAGCTCTCACTTTCCTGCCCATCGGAAATGCTGCCTTGTTCTCAGTGAATTTAGTGCTCTTTACACCCGTTAAAGCCTGTAGTCAAATGATTTAGGATGACCCCTTTTCCTTCTGGCCTCATGCTAATTGACTTGAGAGTGAGTTAGAGTCCCAAGAGAATAGCAGCCACACACTGGGTGTATTTTTAATGTCAATTTCTGCAGGAGCTTTTACATGAGGAAATTGTTGTAACAATTATTCTATCTTGGACCATAGGATAGATATTGATTTTTTAGCCTATTAGATGAGGAAGGATGGATGGGTCTACGTAAATGCAAAATAGGATGGCGGTCACCTGCATCTTTATGTAAAGCAGTGATACCCAGATACTTGGGAGTTGTGTTATTTTTACTGCTCTTTGGAGAGTCTTACAGATTTGGAAAGCTGGGAAACAAAGCAGCTAAAGGATGTTTATGGCTATAACTATAGGGTTAATAAATAGAATTAAAATTAGTAAACTTCTAAGTAAGGAATATCAACACATGTATTCAGAAATGCTTTTTGTCATTGATAATGGCTTTTTGTATTTCTGACAAATCTAAAATGTCCAGGAGACAGGGTTGCCATGGTGTACAACTCAAGAAGCAAAATTCACCAGCAGGATTTCCTGGAGAGACCATAAATACTCAATTGACAGGGTGCCTGGGTTGCTCAGTCAGTTAAGCAGCTGCCTTTGGCTCAGGTCATGATCCTGGGGTCCTGGGATTGAGCCCTGCCTGGGGCTTCCTACTCAGTGTGGAGTATGCTTCTCCCTCTCACTCTGTTCCTTTTCATCCAGCTCACTCATTCTCTCTCTCTCTCTCTCTCTCTCTCTCTCTCTCTCATGTGTGTGTGCATGCTCTCTCTCAAATAAAATCTTTAAAAAAATACCCAATTGAAAATCATGTCCTGCATTGCAGCATAGAAGAATATAATGTAAGTATGCATTTGAAAGGTACAGTACAAGGATATGTTAGGAATTAACTTTCTAAATTTGAAAATAATTTACTTAAAAACAATTAAAGTTGACTAAAGATTATCTCTATAGTGACATCATTCTATTTGGATTTGCTGGATTCGTTTTCTTGGGTAGAAATGAAAGGATGGAAAACATTATGCAAAAGACAGGCATATGATACAAGTTTTGGTCAGAGGAAACAGAGAAAACCCTGCATTACTAAAGCAGGCAACTTAAACAATATATGCCAGAGAAATCTGGACCCAAATTTATAGGAACAGACATTGTGGTAAGAGAGGAAAAGCCAAAACATGTTTCACATTTTGCCTAAGGTCTCTATCCTAAAGAGGAAGGGCCAGATCTTAGAGGTCAATTAGGAAACAATCTTTCAAGAAAAAAATAAGATCCAGATTGGGAAGATGACAGATTAGGAGGATCTTGAGCTCACCTCCAATGGATACATGGAGGCAATAACTGCATCTATGCAAAAAACTCTAAAAACAAACACAAGAACAAATCTTATATAGTCATACAGAGAAGGCGACTTTGAAAAGGGAAGGAGTGGTGGAGATGCAGTTGAGAAAAAACCTGGGGTGTGACTAACCACAAACAGGAGGACATCACAAGTCCAAGGGAGTGCAGGGATCAGATCCCACACTGGGCATTCTCAGCCCTGGAGACTTATACTGGGTAGATGAATCCCCATAAGACTGAGCTTTGAAAATCAGTGAGGCTTAACTCCAGGAGCTTTGAAAATTAGTAAGGCTTTACCCTAAGAGAGCCAGAGGATGATAGGAGATCAAGTCCCCACCCTTAAAGAGTCAGCAAGCTAAATGACTCAGCCTGAGACGCAGCACAGAAATAGCCACTTAAAAGCACCAGGGGTATACATGAAGGGAATATATTGACTAATCTTAATTAGTCAATAATTAAGATTGACTAATGTGCCAGAGAGACAGGGATCTGTAGGCAATTCCTCCAAGAACAAAGGTGTTGGTGGGTGTGATTTTTCTTACTCTCTTTCAGAATAGATAGCCAGATGCTTGTGAAAACCAGTTCTAACACTCTCCATCTACCTTGCTAACAATGTGTGCCCCACCCCAGCATTCCCCTGCAGACCCCTCCCTATCCAACCTGTCTGCTTTGGCAGGTGTTCCTCCAAGGCAGCTTCTCCCTGCTATACACAGCAGTCAGTCCTAGGTGGGACTGATGCCATACCAAAGTGACCCCTGCCCTGGAGGGTAGTGGGGGATGTGGGTAGAGATAACTCCACACACCATAGTGTCTAGTTTCTGCAGCTGAGTCTCTTAGCTGTCTGTGCAGGGAGCAAGCCCTGCCATTTGTGCGCTGGCAGCTATGGCAAAGGAACATTACAGACAGCTACGCTAAGTGCTGGTGCCACCCACCAATGAGCCTAGGCAGCTGAGGCCAGCCCTCTTAAAAGTGTGGGGAGCAAACCCTTTTCAGTGCCCCCACAATGGGCAAAGCAGGTCATTGCAGCTGGCTGTGCTGAAGGCCAGCCACATCCACCAGCAAGACCACAGCAATTGTTGCTCAGAACAATAGGAGAGTGCATGATGACTGTACAGAGGGCAGGCCCCTGGAGTGTCTGATTCTACTAACCAGTAGAAATTGCATTATAGTACACCACAGGGCCTCTTCTATGCAAGGCCACTACTTTCAAACCAGAAGACAAAACTTTTCTCCCAAATACACAGAAACAACCACAGAGTTAGACAAAAAGAAGAGACAGGAAAGTATGTCCTCTGGAAAACAAGAATCACGGAAAAAAGCTAAATAAAATGGCTACAAGCAATATGCCTGATAAAGAGCTCAAGGTAATGATCATAAAGATACTAGCAGACATGAGAAAAGAGTGGATGGACTTGGTGAGAACATTATATATATATATATATATATATATATATATATAATAGATAAGCAGCAGGCTAGAGGATGTGGAAGAATGTAACAGTGATCTGAAAGGTAATGGAAAGTACCCAAGAAAAGAAAAAAAAAAATGGGAGTGGTTTAAGCATCATCATCAAGTATAATGCATTCATATTATAAGGACCCCAGAAGGACAAGAGAGAGAAGGGGGTGGAAAAATTGAAGAAATAATGGCTGAAAACTTCCCTAACTGGGGAAGGAAATAGACATCCAGATGCAGGAAGAAGAGAAAGCTCCAAACAAAATGAACCCAAGATGAACCATCAAGACACATAATTAAAATGACAACAATACAAAACATACAAAAACAAAAACAAAGAATTTTAAAAGCAGCCTATTGCATACAAGGGAAAACCCATAAGACTACTGTCTGTTTTTTTGTTTGTTTGTTTGTTTGTTTTGTTTTTGAAAGCAGGAATTTTACAGGCCTGAGGGAGTGGCATGCTATATTCAAATTCTGAAAGGAAAACACCTACAACCAAGAATATTCTGGCAAGAATATCATTCAAAGTTGAAGAAAATAAAGAATTTTCCACAGAGACAAAAGTTAAAGGAGTTCATCACCACGAAACCAGTCTTCCAAGAAATATTGAAGAGAATTCCTTAAGGGGAAAGAAAAGGCCATAACATTAAAGAAAATTATTAAAGGAAAGAAAGATCACAGGTAAAAAAAAACATATAGCAAAGAAAATAGATTATTTATGAAGCCATTATGCAAGTCAAAACAGGAAAGTAGTAAAGTCAATTACATCTACGAAAATTAGTCAAGGGTCAAGGGATACACAAGATAAAAAGATGTAAAATAGGATATATACATAATGCATGGAGAGGGAAATAATAATTTAGTAGTTTTAGAATGTGTTTGAACTTGAACAACCATCCAGTTTATATAGAGGCAGAGTTAATACCAATTCTTCTTAAACAATTGCAAAAAATACAAGAGGAAGGCAAACTTCCAAATTAATGCTATGAGGGCCAGAGCATCCTGATACCAAAACCAGATAAAGATGCCACAAAAAAAGAGAACTGCTAGCCAATATCTCTCATGAATATAGATGCAAAGTCCTTGACAACATATTACAAAGCCGAATCCAACATTTAAAAAAAAAATCATAAACCATGATCAAGTGGGATTTATTCCCAGAATGCAAGGGTGGTTTGATATTTGTAAAACAATGTGAAAAGTCACATCAATAAGAGAAAGGATAAAAATCATATGATCATTTTAATAGCTTCAGAAAAAGCATTTGGCAAAGCCCAATACCCATTCGTGATAAAAACCGTCTACAAAGTAGGTCTAGAAAGAACATATCTCAACATAATAAAGGCCTTATGTGAAAAACTCAGAGCTGGGCGCCTGGGTGGCTCAGTGGGTTAAAGCCTCTGCCTTCGCCTCAGGTCATGATCTCAGGGTCCTGGGATCGAGGCCCGCATCGGGCTCTCTGCTCAGCAGGGAGCCTGCTTCCTCTTTTCTCTCTGCCTGCCTCTCAGCCTACTTGTGATCTGATCTCTCTGTGTCAAGTAAATAAATAAAGTCTTTAAAAAAAAAAAAGAAAAGAAAAAGAAAAACTCAGAGCCAACATCATTCTCAATGGTGAAAAACAGAGCTTTTCCCCTAAGATGAGGAATAAGACAAGGATGTCCACTCACATCACTTTTATTCACCATATTACTGGAGGTCCTAACCATAGCAATTTGACAACATAAAGAAATAAAAGGCATCCAAATTGGTAAGGAAGAAGTAAAATTCTATTTGCAGCTGACATAGAAAATCCTAAAGACCTATCAAAACACTATTAGAACTGATAAATGAATTCAGTAAAGTCACAGGATACAAAATCAATGCACAGAAATCTATTGCATTCCTATACACTAATGAAGCAGCAGAAAGTGAAATTAAGAAAACAGTATGATTTACAATTGCACCAAAACCAATAAAATATCTAAGAATAAAATTAACCAAAGAGGTAAAAGACTTGTACTCAGAACTATAAAACACTGATGAAAGAAATTCAGGATGATGCAAAGAAATGAAAAGACATTCCATTCTCATGGATTGGAAAAACAAATATTGTTAAAATGTCCATACTACCCAAAGCAATCTACAGATTTAATGCAATCCTTATAAAATACCAATAACATTTTTCAAAGAACTAGAACAAGCAATACTAAGATTTTAATGGAACTACAGAAGACCCTAAATGCCCAAAGCTATCAGGAAAAGAACAAAGCTGTAAGTGTTGCAATTCAGATTTCAACTTATAATACACAGCTGTAGTAACCAGTGTCATTCTGGCACAAAAACAGGCACATAGATCAAAGGAATAGAATAGAACACACAGAAATAAACACACATTTATATAGTCAATGAATATACATGGGAAAAAGACAGTATCTTCAACAAATGGTGTTGGAAGACACTGGACAGTCAAATGCAAAAGAATCAAACTGGACCACTTTCTTTCAACATACACAACAAAAATAAACTCAAAATGGATTCAAGACCTAAATGTGATACCTGAAACCATAAAAATCTTTGAAGAGAGCACAGGAAGTAATTTCTCTGACATTGGCTCTAGCACCATTTTTCTAAATAGGTCTCCTGAGGCAAGGGAAACACAAGCAAAAATAAACTATTGAGATTACCTCAAAATAAAGAGCTTCTGCACACCAAAGGGAATGATACATTTTAGTTTAGACAAATTTTAAATCCTTTTAAGGATCTAAAGTTTAGATCCTTTTAGTTTAGACAAAACTAAAAGTTAATCTACTGAATGGGAGAGGATATTTGCCAATGACATGTCTGATAAGGGGTTAGTATTCAAAAGATACAAAGAACTGATACAACTCAATACCCCAAAACCAAATATCCAATTAAAAACTGGACAGAAGGGTGCCTGGGTGGCTCAGTGGGTTAAAGCCTCTGCCTTCAGCTCAGGTCATGATCTCAGGGTCCTGGGATCGAGGCCCGCATCGGGCTTTCTGCTCGCAGGGAGCCTGCTTCCTCCTCTCTCTCTGCCTGCTTCTCTGCCTACTTGTAATCTCTCTCTGTGTGTCAAATAAATAAATAAAATCTTTAAAAAAAAAAAACTGGACAGAAGACATGAAAAGTCATTTCTCCAAAGAAGACCTGTAGCTGGCCAACAGACACATGAAAAGATGCTCAATATCACTCATCATCAGGGAAATGCAAATCAAAACTTCTATGAGATATCACTTCACACCTGTCAGAATGGCTAAAATAAAAAACACAAGAATCAACAGGTGTTGACCAGGATATGGGGGTGGGGGTAGGAAGGGGAAGGAAGCCTCTCATAGTGTTAGTGGAAATATAAACTGGGGTAGCCACTGTGGAAGAGTATGGAGAGTCCTCAAAAAGTTAAAAATGGAACTGTCTTATAATCCAGTAATTACATTTCTGGGTGGTTACTCCCAAAATGCAAAAACACTAATTCAAAGGGATACATTCACCTCAATGTTTATTGCAGCATCATTTACAATAGCCAAATTTTGAAAGCAGCCCAAGTGTCCATTGATGATGGATGGATGGATAAAGAAGATTTCACACACACACACACACACACACACACACACACACACACACACACACACATACTCACACACACACAGGAATATTCAGCCATAAAAAAATGCGAAATCTTCTCATTTGCAACAACATGGATAGAACGAGAGAGTATAATGCTGACTGAAATAAATCAATCGTAGAAAGACAAACACCATATTATTTCACTCACTTGTGGAATTTAAGAAACAAATGAAGAAAAAAGGGAGAGACATACGAAGAAACATATTCAACTATAGAGAACAAGCAGATGGTTACCAAAGTGGAGAGTGGGTGGGAGAATGGGGGAAATAGCAGATAGGGACTAAAGAGTGTAATTAACATGATGAAAAAATATAATTTATATAGACAGCTATATACATAAGATTTTATATATGAGCTCAGTGGTAACCACAGATCAAAAACCTATGATAGTCACACAAAAAATAGGGAGAAAAGAATCCAAGCATAACACTAAAGAATGCCATCAAACCACAAGGGAAGAGAGCAAGAGAAGGACAAAGGAACAGAAGAGAACTATAAAAACAACCAGAAAACAGTTAACAAAATGACATAAGTACATAAGTACCAATATTTAAATGAAAATGGACTAAGTACTCAAATCAAAAGACACAGGATGATGGCATGGATAAAAAACCAAAAACAGGTTATGGACATTGGGGAGGGTATGTGCTATGGTGAGTGCTGTGAAATGTGTAAGCCTGATGATTCACAGACCTGTACCCCTGGGGCAAATAATAATAATAATAATAAAAAAATACAAGACCCAATCTATGTGTTGCTCACAAGAGACTCACTTCACACATAAAAATACACACAAACTGAAAGTGGAGGGATGGGAAAATATATTTTATGAAAATGAAAGAGGAAAAAACAAGGGTAACATTACTCATATTAGGCAAATAGACCTTAAGCAAAAACTGTAGCGAGAGACAAAGAAGGCATTATATGATGATAAAAGGGTCAATCTAACAACATGCTATAACAATTGTAAATATTATGCACCTAACATAGAGTCACTTTAGTACATGAAGCAATCTTAATAGACACAAAGGGAGAAATTTACACTAATAAAATAATAGGAAACTTTAACACCTCACTTACATCAGTTGATAGATCATCCAGACAGAAAATTAACAAGGATCAATGGTTTTGAATGACACCTTAGATCAAATGGATCTAACAGATATATTGGGAACATTCCATCCAAAATAACAGAATGTACTTCCTTTTCAAGTGCCCATAGAATATTCTCCAAAATAGATTGTGTTAGGCCACAAAACAAGTCTCAATTTAAAAAGACTGAAATCACGTTGTTCTTTGTTTTACTAATGTCAATAATATGAAAGTAGATATCAATTACAAGAAAAAAAATTGGGAAAAAACCCACAAATATGTGGAGGCAAAACATTATTCTACTAATCAAGTAAGTGATAAAAGAGGAAATGTAATAATACATGAAGACATATGAAAATGAAAACACAATGGTCCAAAATTTTTGTGACACCACAAAAGCAGTTCAAAGAGGAAAACTTATAGGTGATTCAGGCCTGCATCAAGAAACAAGAAAAATCTCAAATAATCAGTGCAACCTTACACCTAAAGAAACTAGAAAAGAATAACAAAGTCCAAAGTTAGAAGGAAGGAAATACAGATTAAAAATAAATGAAATAGAGACTAAAAAGCACTTGGAAAAAAAATCAGTGAAATCAATAGTTGCTTTTTTGAAAAGGTTATATTGGTAAAACCTTAGCCAGACTTAGAAACAAATAAAAGAAGAAGACTCGAATAAAATCAGAGATGAAGGAGGAGGAATAACAACGTTATGGAAATAGTAACAATTATAAAGTAATACTATGAAATAGTATGAAAACTATATGCAAACGAATTGGACAAACTAAAACAAACAGATAAATCCCCAGAAGCATACAAACTTCTGAAACTGAATCCAGAAGAAATAGAAAGCTTGTATAAACCAGTAGCTAGTAACAATATTGAAGGAGTAATTGAGAAACTCCCAACAAACAAAAGTCTAGGACCAGATGGCTTGACAGGTGAATTGCAACAAACACTTAAAGAGGAGTTAATACCTATTCTTAAAATATTCCAAAAAAATAAAAGAGAATGGAAATTTCCCAAATTCATTCTAGGGTGTCAGCATTATGCTCATACCAAAATCAAACAAAGACACTACAAAAAACAAAACAAAAAACACTATAGGCCAATATCCCTGATGAACATAGATACAAAAATCCTCAACTAAATGTTAGCAAACCAAACTCAATGCATTTAAAAATAATTTATCATGATAAGTGGTATATATTCCAGGGATGCAAGAGTGGTTCAATATTTACCAATCTATCAATGTAATACATCACATTAACAAGTAGAAGGATAAAAGTAATACGATCAGCAACAGATGCAAATATGCATTGGACAAAATACAACATCCAGGGGCACCTGGGTGGCTCAGTGGGGTAAGCCTCTGCCTTCGGCTCAGGTCATCATCTTGGGGTCCTGGGATTGAGTCCCACATTGGGCTTTCTGCTCAGCAGGGAGTCTGCTGTCCCCTCTCTCTCTGCCTGCCTCACTGCCTACTAGTGATCTTTCTCTCTGTCAAATAAATAAATAAAATCTTTTAAAAAAAATACAACATCGACTCATGATAAAAGCGCTCAACAAAGTTGGTTTAAAGGGAACATACCTCAACATAATAAAGGTCATATATGGAAAACCCACAGTTAATAGCACACTCAATGGTGAAAAACAAAGTTTTTCCTTTAAGATCAGGAACAAGACAAGGATGTCTACTCTGACCATATTTATTCAACATATAGTGGAAAATGTAGCATCAGCAGACAGACAAGAAATGAAGGGCATACAAATTAGTAAGAAAAAAAGTTAAATGCTACTATGTGCTGATGACATGATACTATATATAGAACCCTAAAGATTACATCAAAAAACTGATAAATGAATTCAGCAAAGTTGCAGAATATAATATACAGAAATCTGTTGCATTTTTGCACATGAATAACAAAGTAGTGAAAAGGAAAGTTGAGAAAACAATCTTATTTAAAATTGCACAAAAAAGAATAAAATACCTAGGAATAAATTTAACCAAGGAGGTGAAAGACCTAAATACTATGAAAATTATAAAACACTAATGGCAGTAATTGAGGATTATACATACAAATGGAAAGATAAACCATGCTCTTATGTTGGCAAAATTAATACTGTTAAAATGTTTATACTATTTAAAGCCATCTACAACTTCAATGCAATCCCTATCAAAAGTATAAATCAAACCACATTGAGGAATCACCTCATAGCAATCAGAATGGCAAACAGCAAAAAGACAATAGCATATTTCACAGAATAGAATAACCCAAAAATTCATATGGAACCACAAAGACTTTGAATAGCCCAAGAAATCTTAAAGAACAAAGCTGGAGGTATCAAAATCCTGTCTCAAGATATATTACAAAACTATAGTAATCAAAACAGTATTGTACTGGCACAAAAATAAGCACATAGATCAGTGGAAAAGGATACAGACTCAAGAGATAAACCCATGCTTATATGGTCAATTAATCTATGACAAAGAGTCAAGAATATACAGTGATGAAAAGACAATCTCCTCAATAAATAGTGTCAGGAAAACTGGACAGCTACATGCAAGAGCATGAAATTGGACCACTTTTCTTACATACACAAAACTACACTTAAAAAGAATTAAAGACCTAAATGTGAGCCTGGAACCATAAAAGTCTTAGAAGAAAACATAGGTAGTACTCTTTTATTACACATCATCTGTAGCAACATATTTATGGATAGATCTCCTTAGGTAAGAGAAACAAAAGAAAACTAAACTATTGGGACTACACTAAAGTTAAAAGTTTTTGCATAGCAAAGGAAACCATCAATAAAACAGGCAACCTACTGAATAGGACAAGATATTTGCAAATGATATATCTAATAAATGGTTAGTATCCAAAACATGCAATGAACAGATATAACTCAATGTCAAAAACACAGCTTGATTAAAAAATGTGCACAAAACAGTCAAGGGGATGATGGTGCAAAATTAGGAGGGCCTTAGGCTTGCCTTGTCCCACAAAAACAACTAGATAACTATCAAATAATCCCAAACACTCCAGAAATCAACCTGAAGACCAGCACAACAAACTGCAAAACTAAAGGTAGAGAACAGGTCATATTGATAAAGGTAGGAAATGTGGGGGTGTTGTCTGGGAAACAAAGGGATCATGGCTTCTGAGATGGGGAGGAAGCAACAGTCATCAAGAGTGAGAAACAGACTACCAAACAGGGGAGTGCGTGGGAAAAATTAATCCCCATAGCAATTGGCTTAGAAAGTGAGAGGGACTGAATTTTGTGAGTTCTTGCAGCCAGTGGGGCTCTACACCTGGAATTTTAAAGATCACTGGGCTTGGCTCTGATAGAGCTCAAAGGGCATTCAGGCTGCTGTTGGAGAGAAGGCAGGAAAAAGAATTAGTGGACA
Organism: Ailurus styani; assembly: GCA_002007465.1. Taxonomy (NCBI): domain Eukaryota; kingdom Metazoa; phylum Chordata; class Mammalia; order Carnivora; family Ailuridae; genus Ailurus; species Ailurus styani. Next base: position 2,509,989 of record LNAC01000120.1, read on the forward strand.
GTGTGGAAAAAGCAATCTGAAGAGCATCTGGGGCAAACAGTAGAGAGGCTAGTTGCTCAGCTTGGAGTGAGTTCCAAAGAGGCAGTATTCATGGAAAGACCCCTCTGAGAACAAAGGAACTAGCAGACACCATTTCCCTCCCCAACCCTCAGCATAAGGACAGGGCTACCTGCAGTAATGAGCACAGTCTGACACTCCTTACCTAACTAGCTTACAAAAAGCCCACCTACCATGCAATGAACCACTCCCTCTTCTCAGATACACTTGCCTCAGTCCCAGTGCAGTGGCCCCCCCCACTCATACTCCCCCAGAAGACCAGTCCAAACCCCAGCCCACATTGCATCTCCAAACCCAGGAGTTTTGCAAGGCCTCAGTTCTAGTGGCAAGACCTCTCATTTCACAAGCAGACCTGAGCACACCTAGTTAAAACTTGCCATATTCAGGCCAAGGACCAAACACTACCCACAACAAACAGAGAGCCTCTGCAGATAACTGACCTGAAGGATAATGCAGCCAGAATACAAAAATGGAACACATGAAGGACACATTGGCAACATTCCTTGAAGCACTAGGCCCTGGGGAACAGGCCCCACTACACAGCAGGGCACTGAAGGACCTCTTCTTAAGACCATTACCTTTAAAAACCCTTAAGGACTTTCCTAACACAGGGAAGCAGGCACAGAAGTGCTTGCTTCTCATTGACAAAATGAGACAAAAGAGGAATTTGTCCCAAATGGAAGAGTAGGACAAGGCCACAGCCAGAGACCTAAGTGTAACAGATATAATAAACGTGCCTGTTAGAGAATGTAATAATCATAAAGGTACTCACTGGACTTGAGAAAAGAGTGGAAAGTATCAGTGAGACCCTTTACATAGAGATAAGGAATAACATAGCAGAGATAAAGGGCTCAATAAACAAAATAATAAACACACTTGATGGAATGAACAACAGGTCAGAAGCCACAGAGGAACAAATTAATGACCAAGAAGACAGAATAATGGAAAGTAATTGAGCTGATCAAAGGAGAGAAAAAAGAATTATGTAGGATGAGAACAGACTTAGGGAACTCAGTAACTCCATCAAATGTATTAACATTCATATAGGAGTCCCAGAAGAAGAAAAAGAAAAGGGGGAAGAAAATTTATCTGAAGAAATAATAGCTGAAAACTTCCCTAATCCAGGGAAGGAAACATATTTCCAGATCCAGGAGCCTCAGAGAACTCCCAACAAAATCAACAGAAGCAGATCCACACCAAGACATATTGTAATTAAATTGGCCAAATATAGTGATAAAGAAAAAAAATTTAAAAGCAGCAAGACAAAAAACAACAGTAACATATAAGGGAAGCCCAATAAGGCTATCAAGTTTTTGTTGGTTTTTTTTTTCAGAAACTTTCCTAGCCCCAGAGGGGAGTGGCATGATATATTCAAAATGCTGAATAGGAAAAATCTGCAGCCAAGAATACTCTATCCAGGGAGGCTATCATTCAGAAGAGAAGGAGGGATAGTGTTTCCCAGACAAACAAAAACTAAAGGAGTTTATGATTACTAAACAAGCCCTGAAAGAAATATGAAAGGGGACTCTGAGTAAAAAGGAAAGACCAAAAGTGACAGTACGAAAGTAGGAAACACAAAAGCAATAAAAATGATTATTTTAAAAAATATACCAGTTAAGGAACTGACATAATAAAAGGATGTAAAATGTGATACCATATACTAAAATGTGAGGAGGAGAAGAGTCAAGAATGAGTTCCAACTTAAATGACCACCAACTTAATATAGACTGCTATATGCTAAGGATACTAGTAGGAACCTAGTAGGTTCCTAAATCTAATAGGAACCACAAATCAAAAACCACTAATAAATACACAAAGAATAGAAAGAAATCCAAATATGTCACTAAAGAAAACAAGCAAACACGTAAGAGAGAAAGAGATGAAAGGATCAATGAAAATTTTCAGAAACAATCCCCAAAGAGGTAATAAAATGGTAATACATATCAATAATTATTTTGAATATAAATGGAATAGGTGCTCCAAAAGACATAGGATGACCAAAAGGATTAAAAAAACAAGACTCATCTATAAGCTAATAACAAAAGACTTATTTGAGACCTAGAGATACGTGCAGATTCAAAGTGAAGAAATGGAAAAACATTTATCATGCAAATGGATGTAAAAAAAAAAAAAGCCAGACTACTGATACTTATATCAGCTGAAATAGACTTTATTTTTTTTTAAAGATTATTTATTTATTTATTTGACACACAGAGAGAGATCACAAGTAGGCAGAGAGGAAGGCAGAGAGAGAGAGAGGAGGAAGCAGGCTCCCTGCTGAGCAGAGAGCCCGATGCGGGCCTCGATCCCAGGACTCTGAGATCATGACCTGAGCCAAAGGCAGAGGCTTTAACCCACTGAGCCACCCAGGTGCCCCTGAAATAGATTTTAAAACAGGCTATAACAAGAGACAAAGAAGAACACTATATAATAATTAAAGAGACAATACAACAAGAAGATGTAACAATTGTAAATATTTTGCACCCAACATGGGTGCACTCAAATACTTAAAACAGTTAATAACAAAGGAACTAATCAATACTACTGTAATATAGTATATATTTAGCATACATATAATATATACTGTAATATTAAAAGTATTATTTGAATAACATACTGCACCAGATGGATTTAACAGATACATTCAAAATGTTTCATCCTAAAACAGGAGAATACACATTCTTTTCAAGTGTACATGGAACATTTCCCAGAATAGATTACATATTAGGCCACAAAACAAGCTTCAACAAATTCAAAAAGGTTGAAGTCATGCCATGCATCTTTTCTGACTGTACAGGTATGAAAATAGAAAATAGAAATCAGTAAGAAAAAATCTGAGAAGGCCAGAAATAAATGGAGGCTAGATAACATGCTACCAAACAATGAGTGGGTCAACCAGGAAATAAAAAAAGAAATTAAAAATTACACGTAACCAAATTAAATGAAAACCTTTGGGATGCAGCAAAAGCAGTTCTAAGAGGGAAGTTTATAGCAATACAGGCTTACCTCTAGAGGCAAGAAAAATCTCAAATAAACAAGCTAACCTTACATCTAAATGAGCTAGAAGAACAAACAAAACCTAAAACCAGCAGAAGGAAGAAAATAATAAAGATTAGAAAAGAATTATATAGAAACTAAAAAAAAACCCCCCCCCCCAAAAAAAAAAAAAAGATAAATAAAACNCCAGGAGCTGTTTCTGTTGGAAAAAAAAAACAACAAAAAACAGTAAAATTGATAAACTTGATAAACTTCTAGCCAGACTTATCAAGAAATAAAGAGAAGGAATTCAAATAAAATCACAAATAAGAGAGGAGAAATAGGGCGCCTGGGTGGCTCAGTGGGTTAAAGTCTCTGCTTTCGGCTTAGGTCATGATCTCAGGGTCCTGGGATCGAGGCCCGCACTGAGCTCCCTGCTCAGCGGGGAGCCTGCTTCCCCCCCTCTCTCTCTGCCTGCCTCTCTGCCTCCTTGTGATCTCTCTCCCTCTGTGAAATAACTAAATTAAAAAAAAAAGAGAGAGGAGAAATAACAGCCAACACCACAGAAATATAGGTGTAAGAGAATATTATGAAAAACTATACACCAAAAAATCGGACAACCTGGAAGAATGGATAAATTCCCAGAAACATGTCAATGATCAAAACTGAAACAGGAAGAAATAGAAAATTTAAACAGACTAATAACCAGCAAAGAAATTGAATCAGTAATCAAAAAACTCCCCCAAAACAAAAGTCTAAGGCCAGATGGCTTCACAGGTGCATTCTATACAACATTTAGAGTTAATACCTATTCTCAAACTATTCCAAAATAATGAAAAGGAAAGAAAACTTCCAAATTCATTCTATGAGGTTAGCATTACTATGATACCACAACAAGACAAAAACACCACTAAAAATAAGAGAGAGAGAGAGAGAGAGAGAGAGGGAGAACTACAGGCCAATATTCCTGATGAACATAGATGTAAATTCCTCAACAAAATACTAGCAAACCAAATCTAATAATACATTAAAAATATCATTCACCATGATCAAATGGGACTTATTTCTAGGTTGTGAAGGTGGTTCAATATTGACAAATCAATGTGATACATCACATCAATAAGAGAAAGGATAAAAATCATATAATCATTTCAAGAGATTCAGAAAAAGCACTTGACAAAGTAAAACATCCATTCATAACAAAAGCCCTAAACAAAGTAGGTTTAGAGGGAGCATATTTCAACATAATAAAGACCATATATGAAAATCCCACAGTTAACATCATGCTTAATGGGAAAAAACTGAGAGCTTTTCCCCTAAAGTCAGGAACAAGACAGGGATGTCCATGCTTATCACTTTTATTCAACATAGTACTGGAAGCCCTAGTCACAGCAATCAGAAAACAAAAAGAAATAAAAGGCATCCTAGTTGGTAAGGAAGAAATAAAACTTTCACTTTTTACAGAGGACTTGATACTATATGGAGAGAGCTTGAAAGACACCACCCAAAAACTGCTAGAACTGATAAATTCAGTAAAGTCACTGGATACAAAATCAATATATAGAAATTGATTGGATTTCTATACACCAATAATGGAGCACCAGGAAGAGAAATTAAGAAATCAGTCTCATTTACAACTGCACCAAAAACAACAAGATATCTAGGAAGAAGCCTAATCAAAGAGGTGAAAGACATGTACTCTAAAAACTATAAAACACTGATGAAAAAAATTTAGGACAACACAAAGAAATTGAAAGACATCCCATGCTCATGGATAGTAAGAATAAATATTGTTAGAATGTCTATACTACCAATCTGCACATTGAATGCAATCCCTATCAAAAATACCAACAGCATTTTTTCACAGAACGAGAACAAACAAACCTAAAATTTCTATGGAACCAGGAAAGACCTTGAATAGCCAAAGCAATCTGGAAAAAGAAAATATGGAGCCATCACAAGTCTAGACTTCAGGTTATTACAAAGCTATAGTAATCAAAACAGCACGGTACTGGCACAAAAATAGACATACAGATCAATGGAGCAAAATAGAAAACACATAAATAAATCCACAACCAAATAAGGTCAATTAATCTGTGAGAAAACAGAGAAGAATATCCATCAAGAAAAACACAGTCTTTTCAACAAATGGTGTTGTTTGGAAAACTGGCCAGCAACTGGCAAAAGAATGAAACTAGAGCACCTTCTTTCACTGTACCCAAAAATAAATTAAAAATGGATTAAAGACCTAATGTGAGACCAGAAACCATAAAAATTCTCCAAGATAATACAGGCAGTAATTACTCTGACAGTGGCAGTAACAACTTTTTCTTAGGTAAATCTATAAGGCAAGGGAAACAAAAGCAAAAATAAACCACTGGGACTAAGTGAAAAAATACTTCTGCACAGCAAAAGTAACAAACAAAAAAACTAAAAGGCAACCTACTGAATGGGAGAAGATATTTGCAAACTCTGATAAAGGGTTAGAATTTAACATATATATATATATATAAAGAACTTATAAAACTCAACACCCCAAACCATGAGAAACTGTGGACTCTGGGAAACAAACTGAGGGTTTTAGAGGGGAGGTTCATGAGGGGATGTGTTGGCCTGATGATGGGTATTAAGGAGGGCATATATTGCATGGAGCACTGAGTGTTATAACGCAAACAGTGAATCATGGAACACTGCATCAAAACCTAATGACATACTGTGTGGTGACTAACACAATATAATAAAAAAAATTAAAAATAGTATTAGTAACATACACAACAGTTATATATTATGGTAGCATTAATACTAATGTTAATATTGTAATACTATTATACTAACAATAATAAAACAATCTAACATTTAATAAAAACCTCAGTGCCCCAAAAATAATCCAACTGAAAAATGAGCAGAAGACATAAACAGACACTTCTTAAAGAAGACATACAGATTGGCCAATAGGCACATGAAAAGTTGTTCACCACTTATCAGGGAAATGCAAATCAAAACTACAACGAAATGTCATCCATACCTGTCAGAATGACTAAAATCAAAAACACAAGATGAAACAGCCATGACAAGGATGTGGAAAAAAAAAGGGACCCTCTTGCACTGTTGGAGGAAATGCAAAGTGGAGCAGTCCATGTGGAAAACAGTATGAAGTCTCCTCAAAGAGTTAAAAATAGAACTACCTTATGATCCAGGAATCATACAATTGGACATTTACCCCCAAAAGACAGAAACACTAATTCAAAGGGCTACATGCACCCTTATGTTTCTTGCAACCTTATTTACAATAGCCAAGATATGGAAGCAGCCCAAGTATCCTTCAACTAATGAATGAATAAAGAAGATATGGTATACATATATACAAAGGAATATTAGTAAGCCTTGAAAGGGCTAAAAACTTGCCATTTGAAGCAATATGAATGAAGCTAGAGAGTATAATGTTAAGTGAAATAAGTCAGAGGAAAAACAAATACCATATGATTTCATTCATATGTGGAATTTAAGAAACAAATGAGCAAAGGGAAAAAAGAAAAACCAACAGACAGGCTCTTAATTATAGAGAACAAACTGATGGTTACTGGAGTGGAGGGAGATGGTGGTTGGGTTAAATAAATTAAATAGGTTAAAGAGGGATGGGGGAGTGCACTTGTTGAGCACTGGGTGATATATGGAATTGTTGAATCACTACATTGTAAAACTGAAACTAATAACACTGTATGTGAAAAAGCTGGGACTACAATAAAAACAGAAAAATGGGCAGAAGACTTGAGCAGATATTTTTCCAAAAGAGGACATATTAATGACCAAGAGACACAGGAAAAGATATTCAGCATCACTAATCATCAAGGAAGTGGAAATTAAATTACCATGAGGTAGTACCTCACAGCGATCAGATGCCTAGTACCACAAAGACAAGAAATAGTAAGCGTTGGTTAGGATTTGAAGAGAAAGGATCTTGTGCTCTTTTGAGGAGAGTGTAAATGTGTGAAGCCACTCTGGAAAACAGCGTGGAGGATTCTTCACAAAGTTAAAAGAGAAGTACCACATTCCACTACTGTGTATTTACCCAAAGAAAATGAAAACATTAATGATTTAAAGATGTATGTGCCTCTATGTTTATTGAAATATTATCTATAATAGCCAAGATATGGAAGCAACCTAAGTGTCCCTCCAGAGATGAATGGATAAAGAATATGTGGAATATTACTCAGCCATAAAAAATAATGAAACCTTGCCCTTTAGGACAACATGGATGGACCATCAGGGTATTATGCTAAGTGAAATAAGGCAGGAAAAGAATACCATATGATTTTACTTATATGTGGAATCTAAAAGCAAACAAAAATACAAAAAGATATTTTCATTCAAATGAAGAGAAAAAACTGGTAATTGCCAGAGGGGAGGTGAGTTGGAGGAATGAAATAGGTGAAGGGAATTAAGAGGTACAAACTTCTACTTATAAAGTAAGTTACAAAGATGAAAAATACAGCGTAAGAAATATAGTCAACAATACTGAAACAGCCCTGTATGACAGATGGTGAATATGCTTAACATGGTATTGAATAATGTGTAGAATTGTTGAATCAATGTTATACACCTGAATGTAATATAACCTCTTATATCAACTACACTTCAATAAAAGTTAAATACATAAGTAGAGATCAGAAAAAAACTCAATTTCACTAAATAGATTATTGGATTTAGAATGATTTTTATAACCTACAACCTACTGTTCATTCACCAAGTGATAATGCACTAGATGTGTCGAGATGGAGTATTTTGTCTAAGGTCACAAAGTTAGTAATTTCCAGAACCAAGCCAGGAATCAAGATCTGCTGGTTCCTGAGCCATGGGATTTCTTCTGAACTAGAAAAGTCTTCTTCCCTCTCCAGATAGGGCAAATCCCTGGCATCTCACAACCTCCTTTTGGATCCCATGTTAAACATTTCTCATTGTCACAGCACTTTTAACGATGAAGCTCATGTCCATTAAGTTTCTCTTCAAACAGCCCTAAAGCAGCTGCTGTCATCTGACTGGGATTGGCATAGATACTGAAAACTGGTTATTTTTGCCCTACACTAAGATGCCTACATAGTCTAAAACCAGGCTAACTTTTTTGTCCTTTTCACTTTTCACTTTGTTTGGATAATAGAACTAGATTGGTCAGCATCATTTGTGCTGATTTTACTCTGCACCACTCTTACCAGCCTGGAGTTTTGCTGGAATCTATGATGCAATGGGGAAACATTTAGCTCTTAAACAGTATTTCATATATCCTAGAGGGAAACTGGGAAAAGGGCAGGGGAGCGGAGAGGCAACACCTTCTAAAATTATTTTCCTTTTAGGGGAATAAAATTTCCTTTAAAAAATCAAATTGTAAGTCTGAGATTTTATATTGAATCTTCTTTTAAATATAGAGTGAAATAACTGCCCATGCCTTGCATTTCTGTGCCTGAACAGTACCTCAACTAGTATCTTCACTGACAAATGAGTACTTCTGAAAAATGAGTTTTATTTAAAAATAAGCTAAATAGTTGATAAAATCTCATGAAGAAAAGCAATAAAATGGAATAGAAAGGGAATAGGGAATGCAGAGAGAAGACCAGGGTTTATACTGAGAACTGAGTCAGCTTTGCTCCTTTGAATAACTGGAAAGACAGTGAGGATCAAGGTGAAAGTATTTTATACAATGTTTATAAAGACTTCTCCATTACTATCGGTTTTACTAAACTCTTTTTATATAAATTATGAGATGATGGGGGGCAGTGGTTCTCCTACAAATACCAGACAATAGGCAGGGCTGGCAGAATTCCCATTACTCAGGTGAAGAAACACAGGTTTAGAGAGGTTGTCACACTGTTAGCCAGTGGGGCAGTTGGAATCAAATCAAAGTTCTCTGAGTGCAAGACAATGGCTCTTCCCACTGACCCTTGGCATTTTAATATACCTGATCATATAAATCACCTGAAACTCTTTTAAACTATAGATTCCTGGACTCCTTACCAAAGCCTGTGGATAGGCATATCCTAGAGTGAGATTTATATATCTGCTTATTTATCCAGTTCTTAAAATCTTGCACCCAAGATTTTCTGAAAGTAGATTAGGGACCAATTGCTGATTTTATGAATTATTCTGTAATAAAACAAAATGTACATTATGTTTGGATCTTTGACAAATGCCCTTAAATTACAACCTTTTTAGAACTCATGTTCCTTAACATGCCCAACTAGAGTGATCTTTGTTTCTTAAACATTCCAAGCTCTTCTATGCCTTGTGAACTCTTAAGTATTTCACCTCTCCCAAGATGCAGTGTCCCAAGATTTTTGCATGTCCAGTTCCTTCTCATCATTAAACTCTTGTCTTAATAATCGCCTAATCAGTAATACTTTCCCTAATCACAAGTGGCCCTCTTTCAGTGGATCTCTGCATCATTATCCTGTTTTGTTTTCAGAGAATTTACCTCAACAGGAAATCATATTTGACTCTGTGTGTGTGTGTGTGTATGTGTGTGTATGTGTGTGTGTGTGTGTGTGTGTGTGTGTTTACTGAACCTATTGAAAATTAGGTCCTATGAAGACAGGTATCTTGCCTGTCTTTTTCACCAGTGTATCCTTACCATCTAGAAGAGCCTGGCACATGGTAGGTATTCATTAAGTGTCAGGTCAATAATGAATATAATCTTTGAAATTACTTAATTTGTTATTTTGCACATTACTCATTTTGATTGGCCTTTCTCATGTCACTGGTTCTTATCTTTTGGTCATTTGTTGCCTAACGATGTTTAAACTGAAAAGCCTGGGTAACAGGTATAGGTTTCCTTTGCTCTGGCACAACCAGACCTGGACACCTCCAGAGAAGTTTCTATACTTAGTGGGCAAGCAAGAGAGCCCATGGAGGGTTGCTCATGGCACTTCAGGGGCAGGCTGTAAAGTATCAAACATCACTTCTGCCCATATTCTCTTGGTAGGAAGCCAATGACCCAAATTTAATTACAAAGGGCAGAGAAAAAAAATCTTCCAATATGCTGGGAAGTAGAAATGTTGGTGATAACCTGACCAGTCTAGCTACACTCTTCATTGGGTAGTCTCGAAAGGACTATATTCTAAACAACCAGCATCTCCATTTGCTGTATTCACCAAACTGCTCCAAATTTTTCTCATTTTGGAAACTTCTTGAAATACCTTGTTTCATTTTACTTTGTGTAATGGATTTGTTTCTCTTTAGACTTTAGTATTTTAATCTTGGTGGGATAAATTTTAAGAAAAATAGAAGCATCTCAAACTGGAAGAAGACAGCTCTATTTTTTAAGTCTTTTGGCTCTCCCCTCAACTGAAAATTCCTCAGTGGCTATATTAACCCTTAACCTCTACTTCTAAGAGTCTGTCTTTCACCATTTCTTTAGCAAAAGAAATATACCAATATTCAATATTTGGAACTTAGACTATAAAGGGAAATTATTGAAAACTGTATGTTAGACATTGACTTGTTTTCTTATTTAATTCTTCAGCTTTGTGAGATGCATATCATTAAACCTTTTATACAAAAAGTTAAGACTCAAGTAATGTAATTTTGTAATACATGCAGAGAGTTAATTCCTGGTTTCCCCTTTCAATGCCTTTGAATGCTTTCTTTTTTTTTTAAGATTTTTTATTTATTCATTTGACACAGAGAGATTAGAAGTAGGCAGAGAGGCAGACAGAGAGAGAGGAGAGAGGAGGAAGCAGGCTCCCTGCTGAGCAGAGAGCCCGATGTGGGCCTCGATCCCAGGACCCTGGGATCATGACCTGAGCCGAAGGCAGCGGCTTTAACCCACTGAGCCACCCAGGCGCCCTTTTGAATGCTTTCTTCAACACTTCGACATGGTTGCTTAGGGTCAGGTCCGGCTTTCTGAACTGGTATTGAAATATGGTAGAAATACGGGAGATCTGTAGTCAGAGAAACCTAGGTACAAGGCACAGGTTTGTAACTTATTATGTGACTCTGGGTAAGTGGCTTAAGCTCTTTAAACTTCAGTTTGTTTACCTATAAGAAGGTGAGACTATAATCACTCCATAGTCTTGGGGAGGGTATTAAATAAAATGTAAAATGACTAGTATAATGCCAAGATCAAACAGGTATTCAATAAATGTCAGCTCTTATAATTTTCATCCAAGTATGAATTTTTTGGCTAAAAGAAAATGGAAACATCTTGGTCAAATCACAATATAGCTGACTCAAGGAAAAGCCTGAAATATGTAGTAGTATCTATAAATACAAGACAAATTCCAATTTCTCCTCCATGATACTTTTGGCTATCTAGGGCATTCTTAAGAAATAAAAGAGTTACCTGGCATACTTATAAATATTGAGCATCAAAAAATTGGGGGAAACCATTCTTTTCCACGGACTCATCCTTGGAAGGACTTTAACATAATAGTTCTTCTCCTTCATAGGGAAGAATTTAAATGTCAACCTTTTTAGAAAGAAAGACATAGTAAATGAACTCTGAAGTACATCTGTAGATCTGGGAACATGAGCCTAGACACACAATAGAACTGAAGTGATTTAAAACTAGAATGGATAGACCTACTTGTTGAGCATCAAGGCCTAAACTAGAACATTTTATCTTGATTAAAATAATTTTCACAGGGTCAGAAGAATGGAAGCACCAACCATGACACCCTGTACTTTCTTTTCCTAATAATCTAAGGTACACACAGACACACACACACACACACGTATGCATGCGCACAGCCTGCCCACCCACTCCCACCCATCCTCCAACAACCCATACATGATTCTGACAGAAAGGATGAAAACCTTATTCAAATTTTTCTATCCCTTTTCACTGAATAGAGGTTTTTCCATCTGGTTTCCATAATCTTGTCTGAAAATTTAGGGGTTCAACCTTAACATTAAAAAAAATAATCCTGTCATACTTCAGTGTTAAGGAACTTGTGAGGTAAAAATAAGAATATTGATTAAAGCAATTTAACCACCCTCAACTTTTCGAGTTAATAAAGTACAGAAACATGAGCATGAAAATAGATGTACTTGGGATTTCTGACATTCTTTAACTCTAGCCACTCTTGAGCAATTCACATTTTTAGGGTTCAGCTTCTTCATTAAAGAAGCATACTGTTAATTCCTACCCTATATTTTATTGAACTATAATTGACAAATAACATTAGTTTCAGATGTACAACATAATTTGGTGTTTTTAAGTATTATGAAATGGTCACCACAATAAATCTACTTAGCATCCATCACCTCACAGTTACAAGTTTTTCTTGTGATGAGGTTTTTGAGATTTTCTAGCATTCCTAATGTACAGTACAGTGTTAACTATAGTCATCATGCTGTACAATACATCCCCATGATTTATTTTTAACTGAAAGCTTGTACTTCTTAACTACTTTTGCCTATCTTGCCCACCCTTCTGCCACCAATCTGTTCTCTTTGTGAGTTCATTGTGTTGTTTAGATTCCATATATAAATGAGGCCAGCACAGTATCTATCATTCTCTGATTGACTTACTTCACTTAACATAATGTCTTCAAGGTCTATCTATGTTGCTATAAATGATAAGATTTCCTTTGTTTTTATGGCTGAGTAATATTCCATTAATGTGTGTATATATTATACATTGTATTTATTTTTTCTTTATCCATTCATCCATCAATCAACATTTAAGTTGCTTCCATGTCTCAGCTACTGTAAATAATGCTACAATGAACAAAGATATTTGAGTTGGTAATTTTGTTTTCTTTGGATAAATACCCAGAAGTGGAATTGCTGATACATCTATCCTATGGAGTTTATTCATTCATTTTACAGAAATTTTTTTTAGCATTTTCTATATTCTGTACTGAGTTCTACTGATAAAATATGAATTAAGACACAGACAATTCTCTAAAGTAGCCCACAGTCCATAGAGGGAGAAGTCATACAAAATGTGGTGACAGAGTCATGTCCAGGGTGGAATGACATCAAGGACATCTGAAGGAATATATAGGGTATCAGTGCATATAGTGCTAGATGGTAAATGGAGGTGGGATAGGCTGAGGGGTGGGAGAGATATTCTGCCAATGTCTGGGATCCTAGTAGAGCTCAAGTTGCTCCTGTCTAGTTCGACTTTGCTCTGCCGAAGATTGTCCTATGTTCAGGGTCCCACACTAGATACCAGAGGCTTACAAGTGCTCTGGGCCATTGAAAATGAAGGAAAAAGTTTGTTCTCATGGGATAAGCAGACTAGGCAGTTGATGTGTCATTAGACAATGGGCAATGATCTGGATAGTGTAAGGAGGACATCCTCATTAGATCACAATGAGAAGAGTCAAGTACCTTCTCAGTGATGCATGGTACCTTCTCAAACAGGAAAGCTATTCCAGAAAGCCCTCACATTGGCTGCATACTGTTCCCCAGTACCAGCAGTCAGCAGATATTTCCTCCCAAAACTCAGTAATTTCCCTCTGCAGACTTCACTTCTGTCCACGTGCTTCCCTGACTATAGCATTTTCCAATAGTCAAAGAAAATGGACCAAACTACTTGATTTTACACCTTTGTCACAGATCTTTATATTGAACAACGAAGAATTTAGTACCTTTGTCCTTCTGTTCTGAGAACTTCCCCTAAGATGAAGAGTACAGGACAAAGGGCTGGACATGGGGCGATTGAGGATTGGACCCAGTAGTTGTTTCCAAATATGATATCCCTGGAAGCCAGAATTTGGAAAAGCCAGATCACACCATCGTCTTTAGAAATCCAATCCGCCTCTAGTATTCTAGCTTTAAAATGTCATGGGGCATATTTCACAGCCTCTGTTGTGTAGCAAATTTAGAGAAATGGAATGATTTGTTCAAGTTGACCTAGCTAAGTCAAGACAAGATTTCACTTTCAAGTTTAGGCTTTTTCCCAGACCAATCACTTTCTATTGTTTGGGGGGTTTTTTTGTTTTGTTTTTTTAGATTAAAGTTTCATTATTGTTACTACTTTGTTGTGCAACCCTTAAATCAGACTGTTTTCTTACTCCAGCCCTATCCTTTGCTAGTTGGGTGAACTTGAGCAAATCACTTTATTTTTCTGAGCCTCAGATTCTCCTCTTTAAAAAAATTTTTTAGACAAGACAGATTTTACTGAAAGTAGCATTTCTAGAAACAAGGAAGTTCCCCCTATAATGGTAAAAGTTTCACTTCTTTAGAGGCTAAAGCAATTTAAAACATGAATCATCTGATAACATAGCTTCAAAATATACAAAACAAAATTTGACAGAAACACAGTGGAAAATTGACAGAACCACTACCATACTTGGAAAAGTTAACATATATCTCTCAGAAGTTAAGATACTTACTCTGTTAGAGATTCTCATCAGGGGGAAATAAATCATGCCCTTTATAATTATGGTGAAGAGGATGATTTAACTCATGTAAAGTCATCAGCACAGTGGATTATACATGATAGTTGCTGACTAATTTAAAAAAAAAATCTTAGATACAGTATTTTCCAAAATGGTTCTCTGGCTCTGCTTCTCCTGCCTTTAAAATTATGATTATTATGCATTGAGTGCTATTATGTACTAAACACTATGCAGGGTAAACTCATTTTTAAAAGCAAGATTAAAAAAGATTATTCTTTGGATTTTATTAATAAAAATTCTTCTTCTTTTACTACATTTATTATTATCTATATACATTATTACTTATATCTATTGTAACTGTAAAGTAGACACACTATGTAATGGTATATTGCTGTGTTTCTCTTCCTGACTCTATGTTCAGTGACATGACCCTGATACCTTGAAATCATCTATGGGAGTATTTTTATCACAGAAATGGCAAATGCTATAAATCAAGGTTTGATTTGTTTTTTTTTTTATTTTTCTAAACTTGATAGGTTAATAAGGCAGATTCAAACCACTAGTGTACTGTTTCTAGTGCATTTAAATGACACAAATAATTGAGGAGATATTTCAGTATTCAGACACTACTAGAGGATTTAGCAGAGATTTAGTTCATGCCATTAATAAGCATATGAAATTTTAACATACGTCTTTGTTGTTTCATTTTTGTTCTCATTAACATAAATGAAAATATCAACCAATATTCATGCCACCATCACATTCGCTCCTCAGTGAGGGGACTTCTTTACTGAACCAGATAGAAATCAAACACATTTGTGGTCTGATTTTGTCAAATCATGATTGAATTGCAAAACAAGTTGTCTATGGATACAAGAGTTCAGCAAAAATTAACTGACATGGTCTGTGAGACTTAACTGGCTATATGGAATTTATAATAAAGATTATATATTTATATTATTAATTTATATAATTTATAATAAAAATTATATAATTATATTATATGTAAATTATATGCACCTGTACATCAGTAAAATGAATTATAGACTTATGTATTTATACACATGCACACACTTTTCCCCCAAAGAATTAGTTATTAAATACTTATCAGCATCACTACCTAAGACACATTAACCTTCTAGTCATCACCCCTCTGGCTCCTGAGCAGACCATAAATAAATTCGCCGGTTGAGACACCAGCCAATACATATCCCAAGAACTTCTTGGGACTGGTTTTCCCAGGATGACCTTATATAAACTATGAGTCACCAAGACCTTGTTTCTTTGACCTACCCTGGGCAAAAGGGAATTACACCCCATTCACATGAACAAAACTTGCTGAGGAACTCAGCTTGTAAATAAAGCATTAAGAGAAGCTGAAATGCACTGACATTCCTACAAGCTCAGTGCTCAAGAGAGTTGTGAGGGTCATTCCTTTCAGAACTTTTGTCTTTGTAGAATGAGTATTGTAACAGGCCAGTCTCAGGCTTCTGTCTCCATGCTTTATCATTTTCATTCATCATCTCTTAAGGCTGAGCTGACCTTGTTTTGCTTGTCTGGGCCGTGGATGTCCCCTGCTGGAAACCAGAGCTCACTGCAGTTAACGGGAATTGGAGCAATATCACAGCAGTAGATGTGTGTATATGAGCAAAGGCTCCCAGTTTGCTGCTGCCTGCACACATCTCAACAGGAAACCACTCAGAAGATTCGCTTTCTTGTCCTAGTTTTACAAGGCAGTTCTCATTTACTGGTTCCACCTATCAAGTAGTTAGCATAGTGTCCATAATATGGTAAGCTCTCAAAAAATATTGAAAAAAAATTAATATACACCTAACCCTTAGCAAATCATACATTATCTCATTTAACAACCAGTCAGGTTAGGACCTATGAGTAACCAGTTGTTTTGTTTTCAGATCAAGGAACTAGGGAGAGGTTAGAGAACTTAAGGTCAAATATCTTGGATGTGGCAGGGTCAGCATTCCCCTAGGGACTGCCTCTCCCTGTCTGCTGGGTGCCCCCCCCCGCCCTCGCCCCCTTTATTCCCTGCTGTATGCTGTCTCCAAGAGCTTTCTCCAGTCTTTCATTTACAAGAAAAGGACCTGCTCCCCTTTGCTTTCATACTTCCCCACCCCCAGCTTTCACCCAGGATCAATGGCTTCCTTTGTCCTGCTCACTATGTACCTTGGCCAAATCCCTTCCGCCTTCAGAGCCCAAGTTTTTCTTCATCAGATGAATTAAGAGGATGGATTAGCTGACTCTTAATTTTCCATCCAATTCTAAAACGCTGATGCTTTCTGAATTTAATTTCAGAATAGATATGTTGAAGTCCAAACTGCTGGGGATTTCCTCTCTGGCCAAGGAAACAAAAACTCAGTCACGTACTACATGTAAAGTTGTATCGGAAGGACGGAATTCAGCCCCAAACAGGGGCTACCCTATGGGAATATAATCTTTAGATCAGAAGCTACTGATCACTTACAGGAGAGGTTATCAGTATGTGGACGAAAATGTGCTCTCTCTCCCTCCTTCTTTCCAGTGAGCCAAAGCATGGTTGGCAATTCAGACAGCCAGTTGGGAGTTTTCACCATGTGACAAGCCCAAAGGCATTTCTAAAGCTGCCAGCATAGAGGCCTGTCGAATCTACGAAGGAACCAGATGCAGCAGATAAAATATCTTCCACAGCTTGGCATCTGGGGCTTGTGCTTGCCAGCTGAGGAAAGGGGCTGGGTGGCACTGTGCTGGAGGTGGGGGTGGTAGAAGGATGGCAGCAGAACAAATGACACACTTTCTCATTAAAGTAGGCGGAAAAGCAGTTCTGGAGTGCATGTCACAATTCTGGAAGTACTTGATTAAATGAAGGTGAATTGCATGTAGGTTATTATTATAGGAAACAGATTATAAGTAGGTCAATTATACATTATCACCTTAGACACTATTGTTTTATTGAAAATAAAATCATTACTGCTTTGCATTTCTAGAATATGATAGTCTTTTTTGTAACTGACTCAGTACAGTTGCATTAATCAAGGCAATCTTTTCTTATATAGGTCTTGGATATTCCAGTTCAGCTCCCAATAGAAAATACAAGATTAAGGCATTATTATTTCTTTTTAATTGTCAAGCAGTAAATGACTATATGTTGGGCCAAGTGTCCTGATTTTGTTTTTCAGAAGTATGTTTCTCACTTAGATTCTTCAAATGATATTCATTCCATTCCTTTCATTTCAATACAAGTCATCATGTATTTACTGTATACATACATTCAGAATGTGAGGATTACAAAGATGGAGAAAGTGTTTGTCTTCAAGGAGTTTACAGCCTGGAGGATCATAGGAGATACTGTTCTTAGGATCAGTGTAAAGAGTAGGTAGGGAGGGGTACAGGAGTAGAACAGTAGCCAAATTAAGGACACCTTTCTGTATGTCATCGTATTTATGGCTGGACCTCACACTTCCTAATATAAAAGGTGTGTGTATTCATATATGTGTATTTTTCTTCTTTGATTTGATTTGAGAAACAAGAATATACTAATGGGAGTTTTCCAACTATGTCGGCAGTCCCTTTGAAACTAACTTTGTTCACTTGTTTGTGTTAATGTAATTTATGGATATATTAAAATGACAAAAAATGCTAAAAAAATGGAGTGGCCCGTAACTCCCTGCCATTTTCAAAACAATGTTTTAGTTTCTTCATGCCACTTTCTAGACCTTTCTTTTATGCTCTCATACAATATCTTAGATATAGAACATTCTAGTTTTTCCGTTAATCTAATGTCAATCATTCCTCTGCAGTTTCTTATCTATTTTCTTTGTCCTTATCCTTCTGCACTTTGCACTATCACCCCCAACCCCAGAAAATCAAAGATCACCTGAAATATATATATCCTTCTATCCATATTCAAGCAAACAATCTTTTTTTTTTTTAAAGATTTTATTTATTTATTTGACACACAGAGAGAGATCACAAGTAGGCAGAGAGGCAGGCAGAGAGAGAGGAGGAAGCAGGCTCCCTGCTGAGCAGAAAGCCCGATGCGGGCCTCGATCCCAGGACCCTGAGATCATGACCTGAGCCAAAGGCAGAGGCTTTAACCCACTGAGCCACCCAGGTGCCCTCAAGCAAGCAATCTTAAGCCAGCAGCACTCTATCTTTTTTCTTCCTTTCTAAAATAAAGGTCTTACCACATACTCTCCCCCTTTAGGTTGCACTTTTCACTTAATAGGACTTTTATCAAACATTCCACTACTGATGAGTATTATTTTCAACCAGTGTGCTTTAAACTACAACTAATGCTGAAAAGACCATTCTGCACATATATCCTCATAAACTTTTATTCTATGGAATAGACTTTCAGGTGTAGAATTACTGGGTAAAAGGGTATATGTATTTTAATAGCTACTGTGAAATTATATTTCAAATTTCTATCAGTAATATCTGTCAGAGTGATTTTTCTTCTGCATCTCCACCAGCAGTAGTTATTATAACTTTTTAAATTTTGCCAATTTAATGGGTGAGAAGCAGCATCCCATTATTCATTTGATTTACATTTCTTAACTACTACTAAAATTGCTTTTTTCATAAGTATCATCCTTTTGGATTTGTTGTTCTGCGGATTGTTTATTCTGATATTACAAAACCAGAGTACTTTCCCTAAGTTCACAGTATTCCTCTCACCTAATTTTTAATGGGCGAATTCACTACTAGGTTCTAGGATGTCATGGAATAATTATGAGTTGGAGTAGCCATCCAGTCCACAGACCCAGCAATGTCTAAATTGGAGGGGAACTTTGTAATTATGTAACATCCACTCACTCAGCTAAGTCATTAGAAAATACTTAATGATTTATGTGGTTGACACTATCCTAGGCACTAGAAACTCAGAAGAAAAAATGTGAATAAATAATAAATTATGTCTTCTATTTGTAAAAAGATTCTATTATATCTAGAGAACAGACACAAACAAAAGTTATAATATAAGATGATAATTACTATAAGGGTGCCAAGATAAAAAGGTCTTGAAAATTAGAGAAGGGAGAGATTAATTTTGCCTAGAGGGAACAGATAATTTCCATAGAAGAAATAAGTTATCTATATCATAAAAAATTAAAGAAAAAAAAATCCATCCAGCTAGGAGGCCAGAAAACGAAGAAGGAACAGGAGCAAAGGTAAGGTGATATGAATGTATACAGTGGTCATTAGTGGCCACGAAGTGCCACAAGATTTGAGGGTGGGGTTTCCAGAGCCAAACTTAGGGAGTCTTGAAAGTGGATAAATAGAGTCTACTAGAGCCAAGCATGGGCATTCAGTTAGTGATGTTGCCCACGACCAGTGTCAAAAGAAATTGCTTGCTATTATAACCTTCATCTAATATTCCCGTTAACTTCTGGATCCCAAAATGATCCCATATGGATTTCACTTCACTGACACAGCATTGATATTTCTGTAAAAGCACCTTATAACAAATGCCTAATATCATCCCTGCCATGAACCAAATATTTCATCCTTTCTTTTCATGGCATGTTGATCTTCAAACCACCTTTGGTTATACTCTGTCTTTAAAGATTTGATTTTTTTTCTATTATTGAAAGAAAGTTTTATTTGGATCTATTTAGATCTGAAGGTGATGATTTGAAACAAAAGTTCCCGTTGGGATTTATCATCCCTGTGGTTGGAATAAAGACTTGATTTTGATAACTCATTCTATCTTTTCTCATAGCCCAACAGGATCCCCAAGGCCAGGGAGTAAGAGATAAATGAACTTAATGCCAATTTTAAAAGGCTTTGCATACCATTTTTAAGGTGTCTAGATTTCATGTCATTAAATAAGTACCTACTATGTTCCGTACACTCTTCAGGATGCTGGGCACACAGTGATAAGCAACACAGACTAAGTACCTATGCCATGGAAGGACAACCTAATGAAAAGACTTACAAGTGTCCTATAGAAAACATAGCTCCATGGAAACTTTTTAATCAGGAAGGAGTATGTATTCTAGGATGACTGCCTTGTTTTACAGCTTTCTCTACCTTCATGTTTAGAAGAATAAAGGGGCTGATTAAGAGTCTTTCCCTCTATAAAATTAAGTTTTATTTTTCTAAAGCCTATTAGGTGATAAATCTTATTAAATTAATATTAAAAGGGACATTTCATAAAGATAGAAGGACACATAAGCCTACTTTTATATGCATCTAATAACTTCAAAACATGAAGCAAAACTGATAAAAGATAAAATAGATAAATCTATAATTATTGCTAGAGATTTCAATAATTGATGGAACAAATAGAAAATCAGTAAGAACATAAACTTAATATCATCACCCAGGACAATCCAATTGGGTTTCATAGGACATTTCACCAAGCAACAGCAGAATATAGATTCTTTTTTTTTTTTAGATTTATTTATTTTAGAGAGAGAGAGAGACATTCAAGCAAGTGGAGACAGAGGGCACAGGGAGAGAGAATCCTAACACAGACTCCCTGCTGAGCAAGGAGCCCAATGTGGGTCTCCATCCCAGGACACTGAGACCATGACCTGAGCTGAAATCAAGAGTTTGCTGCTTAAGCAGCTGAGCCACTCAGGTGCCCCCAGAATATGTATTCTTTTTAGGTGCACTCAAAATATTCACCCAGATAATTTGTGGGTCCATAAACCAAGTCACAATAAACTGAAGAGGACTGAAATCATGAGAGTCCTGTTTTGTGACAACAAGGAGATTGAACTAGAAATCAATAACAGAGTAGTATCTGAAGACTCTATCAAATATTTAAAATTAAACCATGACTTCTAAATACATATAACTTGAAGAAAAAAGCACAAATCAAATTAGAAAATATATTTAATTGGATTGAAATGAAAATTCATCAAAATATGGGATGCAACTAAAATGGTGCTTAGAGAAAAACTGATAGCATTGAATGATTCCATTTGGGAAAAAAATGTCTCAAAGCAGTTACATAGTATTTCACCTTAAAATAGAAAGAGGAAGAACAACTTAAATTCAAGGTATGGAGAAGGCAGGAAATAATAAAAATGAGCAAAAAAATAATGAAAAAAGGCAAAATAAGGGAAGAAAAATCTGTTTCACTGGCAAGTCAATAAAATTGATAAAACTCTAACCAGGCTCGTTAGAGATAAAAGAAAAACATATTATATTACGAATTACCAATATCAGATAGAGGGATCCAAGATGGCAACATAGGAAGACCCTGACTCCCTTCCTCCATGAACACAGTCCCCTCCTCCTACACCTACAGATAGAACAATTTCTCCTAAAGAACAGAGGGCTGATTGAACAGCTTCTGCACAATAAAAGATAGACCATATACAGAAGCGCAGGTGAGACACATGGTGAAAAGGGGAACCTCCACCCCCAACATTGAACTACAGTGGGGAAGGGCAGTAATAAGCAGATTCATCCAGCCTGGGGCACAGAAGAAGAAAAAAACAAAGCTGTGGTATAAAAGAACAACTGGAATTTAAAGAGACCAGTCAAATGCTGGGGGACCTGCAGAACACTCCACATGGTCAGAGGGACTGGCAGGTGCCATTGTTTATGTTCTCCTTTCGCCTTGATTGCACAGATAGGAGCAGAGTCTGGATACCTTAGCCAGCCTGCCAGCTGGGACCCAGCAAGACCCAGATATCCTGGGGGCACA
Source organism: Ailurus styani (assembly GCA_002007465.1). NCBI lineage: Eukaryota > Metazoa > Chordata > Mammalia > Carnivora > Ailuridae > Ailurus > Ailurus styani. The sequence continues at coordinate 2,532,015 of LNAC01000120.1, forward strand.
AACAAAAAAGCCACAGTTTAAAAGAAGTAGAATAGAAAAGGAACAGCCCCAGAGGAATTACGGGAATGTTCTCTTTAGTCAGAAGGACTGGTGAGTGCCATTTTATATGTTCCCCTCCCAGCACAGACAGGAGCATGGTATGGGTACCCTGTCCAGCCAGTTACCTTAGCCTTTAGCTTTATGGTCATAGACCACACCAACCTCAGCCATCCCCTAAGCCTCCCTCCACCTGAGCTTCAGACATCCCCATCAAGGTGGCCCCAGCATGATGCACACAAAGACAGTGGAAAGTGACCACTGCAGCTATAGCCATTTTGCCAAGGTGACACAGGTGCAAAACACTCCAGGATATGACAAGCCCACATTTATATCAGCTCTAGATTCACTAGGACACTGTGCAGAGCACCTGAGGACCTCCCAGTCCACAAATACTTCAGTTCCAGGTCTTCTGCCAAAGCTCCCTCACCCCCCATGAACCACCACAGACCTCCTGGCTTGGGTCCACCTTAGCTTCAGCCACCTCACAAGGGCATACCCTGTGCATAATGCTCTCAGATCCCCTGGGCTGTGTCCATTTCAGCTCTATCCATCATCCCAGGGCACTCTCAATGTAGAATGCTCCAGGATCTCCAGCCCACACCCTCTGAAGCTCCAGCCAGCCAAAGCCACCAGGAATACAGTCTACATAGCTGTTCCTACACAAGACCATTCCTTCAAGATTGGGAGAAGTGGCTGTTCTCTCTAAGTCATAAAAATAAACAGAAAAAATGAAACAAAATGTGGAGACAGAAGAATATGCTCCAAACAAAGAAACAAGAAAAACTTCAGGTAAATAACTGAAATAAAATGGAAATAAGCAATATGTAACTATGTAACTACTTTAAGACATTTTTTTCCAAATGGAATCATTCAATGCTACCAATTTTTCTCTAAGCACTGTTTTAGTTGCCTCCCACATTTTGATGAATTTTCATTTCAATCCAATTAAATATATTTTCTAATTTGACTTGCGCTTTTTTTCTTCAAGTTATATGTATTTAGAAATAGTGGTTTAATTTTAACCTGATAAAGAGGTCAAAGTAATGGTCATAAAGTTGCTCTCTGGACTGGAGAAGAGTGCATGAAATCAGTGAGAGCTTTAAAGAGATAGAAAATATTAAAAAGAACCAATCAGAGCTGAAAATACAGTATCTGAATTAAAAAAATACACTAGAGGGAATCAATATCAGATTGGAGGATACAGAAAAACAGATCAGTTTTTCTTTTTTTTAATCAGTTCCATTACCCTGACCAACAGTTAATGGAAAGCACCCAAGTTGAACAGCAAAAATAATTACTAAAAATGAGCATAGGTGAAAGGTGAAAATATTAAACATACTAACATTTGCCTTACAGGAGTTCCAAAAGAAGATAGAGAAAGGGACAGAAAAGGGATAGTTTACTTGAAGAAATAATAGCCGGAAACTCCCTAACCCGAAGAAGAAAACAGAAATCCAGTTTCAGAAAAGAAAGTCCCAAACAAGACCCCAAGGAGGTCCACACTATGACACATAATTAAAACATCAAAGGTTGAAAATAAATAGAATTTTAAAAGCAGCTGGAGAGAAGTAACTAGTTACATATAAGGGAAAAATCCCATTAGGCTATCAACTGATTTTTCAGTAGAGGAAGGCAGAAGGGAATGGCAGTATATATTCAAAGTGCTAAAAAGTAAAAACTTACAACCAAGAACACTCTACCCTGTGTAAGGTTACCATTCAAAATTGAAGCAGAGATAAATAATTTAGAAGACAAACAAAAGTTAAAGATGTTTATTGCCACTAAACTGACCTTACAACAAATGTTAAAAGGGACATTTTTTTTCTTTTTTTTTAAAGATTTTATTTATTTATTTGATAGAGAGAGACACAGCAAGAGAGGGAACACAAGTAGGGGGAGTGGGAGATGGAGAAGCAGTCTTCCCGTTAAGCAGGGAGCCTGATGCAGGGCTTTATCCCAGAACCCTGGGATCATGGCCTGAGCCAAAGGCAGACGCTTTACGATTGAGCCACCCAGGTGCTCAAAAAGGGACATCTTTAAGCACACATACACAAAAAGGTATTAATTAGGGGAAAAAAATCAAAGAAAACATTTCATGAGTAAAACTAAATATAAAAAAGGTAATAGATCAATCACTTGTAAAGCTAATAGAAAAGTTAAAAGACTAAAGTCGTAAATCAACTTTATCTAAATAATTAGTTAAGGGACTAAAAACTGTAAAATATGACATCGTATCATAAAACATAGAAGGGGGAGTAAAATATACTATTTTTAGAATGTGTGCAACCAAATATAAATATAGACTGCTATATATTTAGGACATTATATATGGGCCTCATGGTACCACAAACCAAAAACCTATAATAGGCAACACAAAAAAGAAAGAAATCTAAGCATAACACTAAAGTAGGTCTTTAGTCACAAGGGAAGAGAGTAAGGGAAAGAACAGAGAAGTACTACAAAAAAATACCAGAAAACAATTAACAAACAGACAGTAAGTACTTATAATTTCTTTAAATGTAAATGATCTAAATTTTCCAGAAGACATAGGGTGACTGATTACAAAAAAAGTTGAAACTCATCCATATATTACCTATAAGAGGTTCACTTCAGACATAAAGATATATATATACAGCTTGAAAGTGAAGGGATGGAAAAGATTTTCCATGCAAATAGAAATTAAAAAAAAAAAAGCCAGGGTGCAATGCTCACATCAAACAAAACAGACTTTAAAACAAAGGTTATAAAAAATAAATAAATAAAATAAAACAAAGACTATAATAAGAGACAAAGAAGGGCATTACTTAATGATAAAGAGATCAACTGAATAAGAACTAACAATTGTAAATATCTATGCATCCAACATAGGAACACCTGGATACACAAATCAAACAATAGACAAAGCTAGAAATTGAAAATAAGACAATAGGAGACTATAATATCCCACTTAAATCAGTGGGTAGATCATCCAACAGAAAATTCAGTAAGGAAAAAGTGACTTTGAATGACAGATTAGGCCAAGGTAGACTGAACAGATATATATACAACACTCCATCCAAAAACTTTTCAAGTACACATGAAACGTTTCCCAGAACAGATCACATGTTAGGCTACAAAACAAGTCTTTTTTTTTTTAAGATTTTATTTATTTATTTGATACAGAGAGAGAGATCAGATCACAAGTAGGCAGAGAGGCAAGCAGAGAGAGAGAGGAGAAAGCAGGCTCCCCGCTGAGCAGGGAGCCCGATGCAGGCCTAGATCCCAAGACCCTGAGATCATGACCTGAGCTGAAGGCAGAGGCTTTAACCCACTGAGCCACCCAGACGCCCTATTTTGCTGTTATTTTTTGCAGGCCCTCAAGACCTTAAATCACCTTGTTCCACAGACTACCTTACCTTTGTGCTTCTTAGATGGTGAGTACTTGTTATGGGCTGGGCTGAGATGAGAACCAGGGCTCCTCACCTGAGGATCTTGTACTGTCCTGGGCAGGAGCCCCAAGTTATTTGGGAAATAACTCCACGGCACCTCCTCTAATTCCATTTCACTTTTATCCGCCCTCCCCTCCACCCGCTATTCCTATTTTTCTGTTACTTGTGCTCAATCAAGGTTCCTGTGGAGCCCTGCTCACGAGAAGCGGCCTGGGCTCAAATCCAAGCTCAACCATTTTGCTCCATCAACGTGAGCAATTATCTTATTTCAGCTGACATGAAGACCTACTGTGTGCCAGGCACTGTTGTAGATAGTAAGGTTACAGCAGTATGAGCAAAAGGAAGTTCCTTTTCCCAAGAAGCTTTCATTCTAGTAGGGAGATAAGGACAAACAGACAAAACAGGTACAAAGAACAGGAGGCGTGTTTGCGGAACAACATATAATTCAGTGTGGCTAGAACCTAGAGTCTAAAGGGATAGGAAGAAACAAGGAGAGGGTGGCTTGGAGAAAGATAGGCCCGAGGATGAATTTTCCCCTGAGGAAAGTAGGCAGCCACTGGAGAGTTTTAAGTACAGAGTGACATTTCCCTTTTATTTTATTTTATGTTTTTTTAAAAAAACTTTATTTAAATTCAATTTAGTTAACATATAGTGTATTATTAGTTTCAGGGGTAGAATTTAGTGATTCATCAGTTGCACACAACACCTATCAAGTCCCTCTTTAATGCCCATCACCTAGTTACCCCATTCCCCCCACCACCTTACCCTCTAGCAACCCTCAGTTTGTCTCCTGAGGCAAACCATAAGAGACTCTTACCTATAGGTGACATCTCCCTTTTGGAAAAGTAATTCTGCTCACAGATATGAAAAATCATTTTGGCTACAGGAATGAAAATGAATTGGAAGGAGGAAAACTGTGTGACTTTGGGAAAATTATTTAACCTCTCTGAGCCTTAGTCTTCTCATCAGTAAAATGGGCTTACTGCCCATCTAATAGGATTGCTGTGACATTAAATAGGGCAAAATAAATCAAATGGCTTTAGCATTACCCGGCCCTGTGTACTCTTCATGTTTCAAGATAATTGGTTTTTAAGAATCCCAGGCCCAAGTGGATTTCAGGGAGGCACTGGGGGAGAAGAAGGCGGGAGGGGCTGGACTGGGCTGGGTTATGACTGAGGCCAGGAGCATAGACCTTCAGTCCCTGATTCAGAATGGAGCTAACAATAATGGTTGTTGGGTGTCTAGGGATTATTGCTGGGGTAGAAGTGTGGTGGTGGGGTGGAGGGGAAAATTGCTACTTTGAGGCAAATTCGATCCTTGTCACAGAGAACCAAGCCTCTGTCTCCTCTGTCTCGGACACACCTTCGTGGGTGTGTTGGATCATAAGGAGCCTCTGTGGCCCAGCCAGGGAGAGCTGTGGGGGGAGGAGGTGAAGAGAAACCTGAATGGATACGAAAGAGACATGAATGTGCAGGGTTGAGAGCAGACAGAGAAGAAAAATGTGAGAGGAATCTAGGGAGAGAGTGGAAGCAAACATTGGTCCTGACCATCCCAAGAAGCACAAGGACTTTGAAAAACTATGTGTGGCCTTTGGGAGAAAACACCAAGCAAGGGCCTGAGTTAGAACCTTGCCTACTTTATCCAAATTTCCAAAATGTTGCCTTTTCACCCATCCACCCACTCATCCATCCAACCCCCCATCCATCCATTTGTCCGGCCCTCACACGTCCAGCATTCCATTATTTCTATCTCTTCCTCTCACTTCTCTCTGGTTCCCATTGTTTCCCAATGACTGAGATTTGTATCTGAGTTCCTCTCTTTTTTCTAGGTGCCCAGGCTGATAAAGTAAAACAAAACCAAAAACAATCAATGTGGGCCTCGATCCCAGGACCCTGAGATCATGACCTGAGCCAAAGGCAGAGGCTTTAACCCACTCAGCCACCCAGGCGCCCCCAAAACAAGTCTTAATAAATTTAAGAAGATTGAAATCATATCAAGCACTTTTTCCAACCACAATAGTATGAAATTAGAAATTAATTACCAAAAAAACCCAAACAAACAAATGTGAAAAAACCCACAAATGCTCAGGGACTAAACAACATGGTACTAAACTACCAATGGGTCAACAAAAAAGTCAAAGAGTAAATTAAAAAAAAATACATGGAGACAAATAAAAAAGAAAATAGCTCCAAAATCTTTGAGACACAGCAGAAGTAGTTCAAAGAATGGTTATAATGATACAGGACTACCTCAAAGAACAAGAAAAATCTTTTTTTTTTTTTAAAGATTTTATTTATTTATTTGACACAGAGAGAGAGAGATTACAAGTAGGCAGAGAGGCAGGCAGAGAGACGGGAGAGGAGGAAGCAGGCTCCCTGCTGAGCAGAGAGCCCGATGCGGGCCTCGATCCCAGGACACTGAGATCATGACCTGAGCCGAAAGCAGAGGCTTTAACCCACTGAGCCACCCAGGCGCCCAAGAACAAGAAAAATCTTAATCTAACTTTACAACTAAAGAAATTAGAAATGAATGGACAAAATTCCGAGTTAGTAGAAGGAAAAATATAATACAGTGTAAATAAATGAAATAGAGATTTCAATAACAACTGAAAAATGAAATCAAGAGCTTTTTTTTAAAAAGATAATCAAAATTGATAAAACTCATAAAGGACTCAAGTAAAATTTGAAAGAGTAGAGTTGAAACTGACATCACAGAAATACAAAAAATTCAGACACTACTACAAAAATTTCTAAGTCAACAAATTAGACAACCTGGAAGAAATGGATAAATTCCTGGAAACAATCTTTCAAAAGTGACTCACAGAGAAATAGAAATTCTGAACAAAAACAAAAACAAACAAACAAAATTGTGAACAGACCCATTACTAGCAATGGAATTTAATCAGTAATCAAGAAACTCCCAACAAACAAATCCAAGCCCAGATGACTTCACAGGGAAATTCAACCAAATATTTAAAGAAGAGTTAGTCTCTACTCTTCTTAAATATTACCAAAAAAAAAAAAAATTGAAGAGGAAAGAAAGTTTCCAAATACATTCGATAAGGCCATCATTACCTTAATACCCAAACCACAAACATACTACAAAGATACTATAAAAACAGGAAACTACAGGCCAATATCCCTGATGAACATTTTTGTAAAAATTCTCAACAAAATACACATTCAACAACAGATTAACAGGATCATCTATCACAATAAAGTGGAATTTATTCCAGTGATGCAAAGGTAGTTCACTATCTCCACATCAACCAACGTGATCAATCACATCAACAAAATAGAATGTAAATTCATATAATACTCTCAAGAGATGCAAAAAAAGCATTTGACAAAACTCAACATCCATTCATGATAAAAACTCTCAGCGAAGTGGGTTTAGAGGAAATATACCTGAACGTAATATAGGCCATATGTAACAAATCCATAACTAATAAAATAAATGGTGAAACACTGAAAGCTTTTCCTCTAAGGTAAAAAACAAGACAAGGATGGATGTCCACTCTCACTACCTTTATTCAACATAGTGCTAATAGTCCTAGCTGTGGCAATCAAGCAAGAAAAATAAAAGGTGTGGCCAAACTGATAAGAAAGAAATAAAATGGTCATTATTTGCAGATGACATGATACTATATATATAAAACCCTAAAGTCTCTACCAAAAAATTATTAGAACTAAAAAATGAATTCATTAGCATTGAAGAACATAAAATTAATGAACAGAAAGCTCCTGCATTATTATGTACTAATAATGAAGAAGCAGAAAAAGAAATTAAGAAAAACTCCATTTATAATTACACCAAAAGAATAAAATACCTAGGAATATATTAATCAAGGAGGTGAAAGGCCTATACTCTACAAACTAGAAAACATTAATCAAAGAAATTGAAGACAATGCACCAAAAAAAGAAAAGAAAAGAAAAATACACCATGCTCATGGATCATAAAAAATAATATTGTAAAGATGTCCATACTATCCAAAGCCATCTATATATTTAGTGCAAACTCTAACAAAATACCAACAGCATTTTATACAGAACTAGGACAAATAATCCTAAAATCTATATGGAACAACAAATGACTCTGAATAGCCGAAGCAATCTTGAGAAAGAACAAAGCCAGAGGTATCATAATCCCAGGTTTCAAAATATACTACAAAGCTATAATAAACAAAACAGTATGGTACTGGCACAAAAATAGACACTTATCTATGGAACATGATAGGAACCCCAGAAAAACCATGCTTATATAGTTGATAAATCTACAACAAAGGACATAAGAATACACAATGGGGAAAAGAGCCACCTCTATAAGTAGTGTTGGGAAAACTCGACAGCTACATGCAAAAGAATAGAACTGGATTACCTTCTTACACCATACACAAAAATAAACTTGAAAAGACATGAAGACCTAAATATGAGACCTGAAGCCATAAAAGTCCTAGAAGTAAACATAGAGAGTAATACCTTTGACATAGGCCTTAGCAACACATTTATGGATCTGTCTCCTCAGGCAAAGGAAACAAAAGCAAAATTAAACTATTAGGACCACACCAAAACAAAACGCTTTACATAGTAAGGAAAACCATCAACAAAACAAAAAGATAACCTACTGAATGGGAGAAGATATTTGCAAATGATATATTTGATAAAGGGTTAATTTAAAAAAATAGAAAGAATTCATATACCACCAACCCCCCCAAGTAATCTTATAAAAAGATAAGCAGAGGATCCGAGTAGACATTTTTCCAAAGAGGACATCCAGATGGCCAACAGACACATGAAAAGATGTTCAACATCACTAATCATCAAGGAAATGCAAATTAAAACCACAACGAAATACCACCCCCACCAGTCAGAATGGCTAGTATCAAAAAGACAAGCAATAATATTTGTTGGTGAGGATGTGGAGAAAAGGGAACCTCCCACACTGTGGATGAGAAGTTGAGTACAACCACTGATGAGATAGTATGGAGTTTCCTCAAAAAATTAATAGAAATACCATATGATGCAATAATTCCAGTACTGGGTATTTACCCAAGGAAAGCAAAAGCGCTCATTTGAAAAAGATATATGCACACCTATGTTTAATGAAGCACTATTTACAGTAGTCAAGATATGGAAGCAAACTAAGTGTCTATTGATAGATGAATGGATAAAGAATATGTGGCAAATATATGTACATTGAAATATTACACAGCCATCAAAAATGAGATCTTGTCATTTGTGACAGCATGAATGGACCTAGAGAGTATAATACTAAGTAAAATAAGTCAGAAAGAGAAAGACAAACACCATATAATTTCACTTATTTAGGTGATTAAAAAACAAAAGAACAGAAACAGACTCAAAATACCAAGAAGAAACTGGTAGTTACAGAGGGAAGGTGGGTGGGGGAATTATCTAAATTGGTGAATTAAAAGGTACAAACTTCAATTTATAAAGTAAGTCACAGAAATGAAAAGTACAGCATAAGGAATAGAGTCAATAATATTGGAATAATTTGTAAGGTGACAGATGGTAACTACACTTACTGTGGTCAGCCTTGCTTAATGTATTTTACTGTCGAATCACTATGTTGTACACCTGAAACTAATATAACACTGTATGTCAACTATACTTCAATAAAAAGTTGCCAATATCAGAAGTGAAACTAAGTAGATAGAAGGAGAGAGGAGGAAGTAGAGGAAGAGAAGGAAAAGGGAGGGAAAGTGGGAGGGGAAAAGAATATCTATGGAGGGTCTACAGACATTTAAAAGGAGTAGGTTGTGATCCTGGAGTCCCAGGATAGAGTCCCACATCAGGCTCCCTGCTCAGCAGGGGGTCTGCTTCTCCCTCTGACCTTCCCCCTCTCATGCTCCCTCTCTCTCTCTCTCTCAAATAAAATCTTTTTTTATAGGAATATTATGAACATTTGCTGATAAGTTAAACAATTTAGATATGGGAAAATCATTTGAAAGATATAGCTACTAAAGATCATTCAAGAAGAAATAGATATATTTAATAGCCATATACATTAAAGAAACTAAGTTTGTAGCTAATAACCTCACCACAAAGAAGACTCCAGGCTCAGATGACTTCACTGGTAAATACTATCAAATATTTAATGGAAAAATAGTATTAATTGATCAATTGCTCACAAACTCTTAGAAAATCAAAGAGATAGAATACTTCCCAACTCATGTTATGGAGCAAATATTACTCAGATGTTTAAACCAAAATCATCATAAGAAAATAAAACTAAAGATCAACTTTTTGTTGTTTAAGCCATCCAGTTATGACAGCCCAAGATGAATAATACAACAATTATGAATAATAAGAATTGAGCTAAAGAAATACTTAACAATACCATCAGCAATATAAAATGCCTAGAAATGAATGTAACACATATACATGTGTGTGGGTATTATATATAGCTGTAAATCTATATATCCTTATACACTGTAAATATAAAGTCAATATACAAAAATTATGTTAAGTAATATCAGTGATGAAGCTGTTATGAGCGGCTTTCACCTACATAACGTTATTAGGAAAGCATAAGCAGGGGCTCCTCGGTGGCTCAGTTGATTGTCTGCCTTCGGCTCAGGTCATGATCCCAGAGTCCTGGGATCAATCCCCACATTGGGCTCCCTGCTCAGCGGGGAGCCTGCTTCTCCCTCTCCCTCTGCTCCCCTGCTCCTGCTATCTCAAATAAATAAAATATTAAAAAAAAAACATAAGCAGATGACTTTAGGTAGTAGGCATTTATCATGAAAACTCACAGGGAACTAAGTTTGCCTTGGGATGCAGCCCAGCAGATGTGAAGACGCTTGTAGACACTAAGTCCTTGGTCACAGCATGTATCTAATTGTAATGATTTCTGGATGTTTTTAGGGATGAATGTATGAAACTCTTTCTCCTGATGGTTCTTCCTGCTGGCCACAAGATTCCAGTATGTGGATTAGATGGAGGAAGTCACCACAGGCCATGTCAGAGAGACTGTCAGAGTCCGAGTGTGAATCTGGAATGCCAGACAGGTTTCAACCTAAGAGCCAACTCTGATAGATTAGTAGTGACTACCTGGAGCCAGAGTTCTGAGAAAGGACTTGGAGACTTAACTTGAACTCAGTAAGGGAAAGGACTACAGTGAGAGAGGCATGTCTACTGTGGGATGTCAGAATACACACCTTACATTAGCCATCCCTGGTTGAAACCATATCACTGGATCCAGGAGACAGAATCTGGCCCCCAGCTGGCATTAAATAATGGTACATAAAATCAACCTTTAACCTTTGATGACCATTCGGCTCACTGCTCTGTGTAGAATGACCTTATACATTTTTCTTGCTCTTTTCACAATTGTTAAACTCAAACACTATCACTAATCTTCTGAACTTCACCATTTGATTAGCTATTCTGCAGTATTACATAAATGAAAAATTCTTTTAATACATTCATGTGCCCACACACCCACACCACACATATCACACACAAAGTATAAAGATGTGCTTTAACAGAAGGGAAAACTAAAGTTCACAGATGTGTTTTGACTTGCCCATTCAGGCAACTGCTAAATGACAAACACAGACTTAAAATTTAATTCTTTTGTTCCCAAGTCCAGTGTACATTTCAGTATCACAGGCAAGGGTCTTCAAGTTATAAAAATCAGAGTCACATGTAATAATAATATGTGATTTGGCCAAAAGCAGAAAGTTACTGAGTTGCCAAAGAAAGACTCCATTTACAAATCTGATTACATTTAGGATCATTTTTCTTTTATGGTTACGGATCCTTCCTGGGGGATTATTTCTATCATACGATGTTTCATTCTGTTTTGTATTTTCTATTTTTTGGTTTCTTCTTTAGCAGAAGCAACTTGAAAACTTCCCTTTAATCTCTAGGTCCATAGAGAGGAACACAGTATCTGGCATAACAAGGGACCCAAAAAATGGTTACTGAATGACTGAATGAATGCAAATGATTTTCAGACGTTTATAAGATTATGGCATTTGTCAAGAAAGTGACCTGGGGATCTGAGGAAATGTAATGATGTAACTCCAGTGATTCAAATACAATCTGTCACTTATTAATATCAGCTAGAGACCTGGCACTGAGCCAGGTAGTTTAATATACTTTTTCTTTCATTTGACCACTCACAAAAGGTCTGTGAAATAAATATTTGGCCCTTTGTACAGAAATTAATGCTCAGAGAGATGAACCAATATATCCTATTTCACATGGTAAAATCCAAACCTTTACCTTCAAAGCCTAGTGCTCTTTCCAAATACATTAGAGAACTAAATATTTATCTGGAATATTTCCTAGAATGAGGATGATCAGGATTCTATATAATTCTAGCCTTTGAAATTATGAGATCTAAGAATGTATTTGTAAAGTATCTTCCGTTTTTAAATTACATTCTTTGTGTCTTAGAATTTGAAGTAAAATCTATTTTACAGTGTCCTGGCATGTAATGTTTTCCTCTACTGATCCCTGAGCAGGTCCAACCAGGTTGTAATTCAAACTTACAACAATTTTCCACTTGTAGCATAGCTTTCCTCCCCATTTTGTCCTTTGGATAACCTTATAATGGCTTTTACTATATTTATGCAAGACCTTTCCAATTAGCCCATTGGAACTTTCAAATAGAGAAGAAACAGAAAAGAATGAAAAGAGGAAAGAAGAGAAACAATGATCTGGAGTAGCATTTAACTAGCAGGAACTTTTCACACTGTCAGGTCATAGAAACACAAAGTCAGAAGAGTCCTAGAGTCCTCATAATCCAGCCCCATAATATTTACAGAGGTGTTTACTTTGGCATTTGTAAAAGAACAGAGGGTTTATAGTCAGCCAATCTGGGGTCAAATCCTGACTTTGCTACTTTCAGCTTTATGAGTTTTATTTGGTATGTTACTTTACCTTGTTTTTCCTAATTATAAAATGAGAATATGGATATTTAACTCATAAGATCACTTTGAAGACCAAGGGTGGGAATATATTCAGCACTTGGCACATGCCTGGCACATAAGAAGAGCTTGTAAATACTATCCCCTGTCATCATTACTGACATTCCATAGTGCTTCATTGGGCAGCTCTTACTGTATAGGTGTGCAGATATTGCTTGGTAGGATTGCACACTGATGATACTGTTACTGTTCAGTTACTCTTAGGCAATGTCCTGGATCTTAGGAGAAGTGTCAAAAAATAGATTGAAACACAATGCCACTAGTAAGCTTTACATTTGGTACCTAAAACAGTATTCCAGTGGTAATACTTATGAACTTCAGAGAAGGCTTTTCTACTTCAGTGTATGTATTTTCCAGTGGAAATTTCATTGTTTTTAATTCATTTATACTAACTTATTTCACTAAAATTTTATGATTGATCTGTCTCTTTGCCTCAATTTCTATAATACTACTGAATGTTCTCCCTCTCTTTACATACCCCAGTCGAGGAAAAGTAAAGTAACATAAACATATGTGGTGGGTACACTTGGGAAGTGTGAACTAGGCATGCTCAGTGCAACCCCTTCCTCTTCCTGTACCCCCTTGAAGCAGTATTTTCCAGTGAGCACCCATTCTTCCCTGTCCCTAAATGCCAAATATTTTATGGGGACCTGTGGATGTTTGATCTTGTCTATACTTAAGGGGATAAATCTGTATAATCTGGATTAATATTGGGAGTTTACTGCCCCATGTATAAAATACATCCTCCAACTTAGTCTTACCAAGATGCAAGCCAATATGTTTTTTAAGATTTTACTTATTTATTTGAAAGAGAGAGATAGTCAGAGAGAGTACAGTGAGGGAGAAGAGGGTGAAGCATATACTTATGAATATTAGAGATCCAGATTATGGCTTTAATACTTGAAATAAAATAGATTTTATTAATGGGCAAATAAAAAGAAATGTGGGCTACTATCAAGCTAGAGATTCAAGTTCTGCTTGTACAGAGAAAATCAGAAAAATAACCACAGATCCCAAACCAAAAATGCATTAAAACATTTCTGTGATGCCTTAGTCTTGGAAATAAGGTGGCACAGAAATGTGCAAGGGCCAGAAGCAGTGAAGTAATTAAAGGGTGCTCTATAAATAAGAAAAATGGGGGCTCAGGAAACAATTTTAATTCTGGCAATGACAAAGGATAACCTATCAAGAAATCAAGGGCTGTGAAAGATGTAAGCCTGATGATTCACAGACCTGTACCCCTTGGGCAAATAATAAAAATAAAATTAAAAAAAAAAAAAGAAATCAAAGGATCAGGAATATATTTATAAACACAGTTGAGCTTTCAGAGGACAAGCTAGATCTATATAAATAGAGGAATAAAAACAAAGTGTATCAAACACACATCTAACTGATCTAAAGGACAAAACTGGAAAAAATGGAGGACTTAGGCTGATCATGTCTAGGGATTTATTCTTCTTGGATTTACCAATCAGACGAGTCACTCCAGGTCCCTTGTGATAGACTGAGTAAAGGGGTATAAGACTACCTGGATTCTCTTCACCTAAAGGAAAATACAATAGAGGGAAAGGATTTCCTAATACTCAGAAAAAAAATGCATTTGATTAAAATATAAAATTAAAATCCATGGAAGAGCAACCTGTTAACCATTAGTGTTAATATAATTCATCTGTTACCAACTTACAGTTTATAGTTTAGCAAGAAAAATAATTCCCTATAATCCCCATACCAGCTATGGGGATTAGTTAGTTAGTTACTATAGATGAACTAATATAGAAGATATAGTCCCTGCTTTTAGGGTCTTCAGGTAAAATGATGAATATATTTAGTGAATAACTTAAATATGACGTTTAAGTGGCAGGATGGAGGTATTCACAAGAGGGCTGGACAAAGAAGGGACTTAATACAACCTGGAAACTGCTGAGCTTCAGGGTTGGCTTTTTGATTTTTAGCAGCCAAGATGAGGAAGTAACCATAGTCAGTTTCATAACTGTCAACATCTTAAAGGAAAATATATATATATATCAATTCTTCAGGAAAGACCGCCTTTTTCTTTTCAGCACTAAATTAGAAATTTTTTTCATAGAATTTTGTAAGAAACACTGAATGATATAATGGGTAATGTTCACAGCATCAGTTTTTCAGGCCTCACAGAAATGATATAGATTTGTCTCTCATCATAGATTTTGAGGATAGTAAAGAGCATCTTATACAATATACATTGCCAAACTTATTGCATATCAGAATCACCATGGGATCTGTTTTAAAATACATATTCCACAGCATTGTTTAATAAACTCATTCTCCAAATCTTAAATTCTAATAGCTTATATTCAGACCATAACTCTTTCTTTTCTGTTCTCTTACACTATATTCCTACTAGAGCTGCCTTTACAACTTATAAAGGTCTCCAGTCCATAATCTTCCTCTTCCTCCCAATCTGTCAGAAGTGCTTTTTTTTTTAATTTCAATTTTTAATTGAAATTCTAGTTAGTTAACACATACGGTAAAATTGGTTTCAGGGGTAGAATTTAGTGGTACATCACTTCCATATAACACCCAATGCTCATCACAGCAATGCCCTCCTTAATACCCATCATCCATTTAGACAATCCCCCATCCACCTCCCTCCATTGACCTTGTTTGTTCTGTATAGTTAAAAGTCTCTTACATAAGATATCTGAATTAAAATTTAAAACAATTATGAGCATAGTAACTGGACTCCAAAAAAGGGTAGAAGACACTAAAGAATACCTTATTGCAGAGATAAAAGACTAAAAGCTAGTCAAGCCAAAATTTAAAATGTTACAACCGAGATGCAAATCCGAAATGGATGCTGTAACAATGAGAATGGATGAAGCAGAGGATTAAGTCAGTGATACAGAAGATAAAATAATGGAAGATAATGAGGGGTGCCTGGGTGGCTCAGTCAGTTGAGGGTCCAGCTCTTGGTTTCAGCTCAGGTCATGATCTCAGGACATGAGATTGAGCTCTGTGTCAGGCTCTGTGTTCACTGCAGTCTGCTTGAGATTCTTTCCCCCTTCCTTTCCCTTCCCCTCTAACCCCTCCCCCTGCTCATGATCTCTCCAAAAAGTAAATAAAATCTTTAAATTAAAAAAAATAGAAGGTAATAAAGTTGAAAAGAAGAGGGAAACAAAGGTAATAGATCGTGAAGGTAAACTTAAGGAACTCAGCAATTTATTAAAATGGAATAACATTTGTACCACAGGAGTCCCAGAAGATGGAGAGGAAAGGAAGAATAAGGAAGATGAAGGAGGGGGAAAAGGAAGCAAACAATGAGACTTTTAAACTTTTTTTTCTATTTCCTAATTTCTATTTAGATAATGTACAGTGCGGTATTGGTTTCAGAAGTAGAATTCAACAATTCATCACTTACACGCAATCCCCAAGGTTCATCATATCAAGTGCCCTCCTTAATACCCATCACCCATCTAGCCCATCCCCCATGTCTCTTATTGGAGGGGCGCCAGGGTGGTTCAGTTGGTTAAGCATCTGCCTTCAGCTCGGGTCATGATCTCAGGGTTCTGGGATCAAGCACCACATAGGTTCCCTGCTCAGTGGGGTACAGAGGGGGGTCTGTTTTTCCCTCTTGCTCATGCTCTGTCTTGGTCTCTCTCTCAAATAAATGAATAAAATCTAAAAAAAAATCTCTTATCATTTGTTTCCCCCCTCCCCTCCTCCCATATGTTCATCTGTTTTGTTTAAATTCCACATATGAGTAAAACCATATGGTATTTATCTTTTTCTGACTTATTTCACTTAGAATGATACAGTTTAGCTCCATCCATGTCATTGTGAAGGGCAAGATTTCATTCCTTTGGATGGCTAAGTAATATTCCATTGTGTGTGTGTGTGTGTGTGTGTGTGTGTGTACTCATTAGTTGATGGATATTTGGGCTCTCTCCATAGTTTGGCTATTGTTGATAATGCTACTATAAACATCAGGGTGCATGTATCCCTTTGAATCAGTATTTTTTTGTATCCTTTGGGTAAACACCTAATAGTACAATTTCTGGATCATAGAGTAGTTCTCTTTTTAGCTTTTTGAGGAACATCCACACTGTTTTCCAGAGTGGTCACACCAGTTTGCGTTATTATCAAGGTGTATGAGCTTTCCTATTTCTCTGCATCCTCACCAACACCTGTTATTTCTTGTGTTGTTAATTTTAGCCATTCTGATAGGCATGAGGTGGTATCTCACCATGGTTTTTATTTTATTTCTCTGATGATGAGTTATGTTGAGCATCTTTCCATGTTTCTGTTAACCATCTGGATGTCTTCTTTGGAAAAGTGTCTATCCTTGTCTTCTGCCCATTTCTTTTTTTTTTTTTTTTTTTTTAAAGATTTTTTTTTTTTTTTTTTTTTTTGACACAGAAGAGGGAA